>VZQC01009709.1:68023-129162 GCA_009823505.1 Rhizomys pruinosus
ACTTCTCAGTGCAAACTATGAAAGCAAGAAGAACATGGAGCAAAGCATTCCCAGTGTTAAAGGACTATACATGCCAACCCAGGTTACTATATCCTGAAAAAATATTGATTATAGTTAAGGAGAGAGAAAAACCTTCCATGACATAAACAAGATGAAAGAATACATGTTGGGAAAACCAAACCTTCAGAGAATGCTTGAAGCAATTCAAAGGACAGAAGAAAGGAGCAACCATCCCGAGGCACCTAGAAAGAGAAATCAACAAAAGCATAACAGTAGAAGTAGAAACCTAAGCCAAAACCTCAAATGGATAATAAGGTGAAAGGAAGCAACACAAACCTATAAGTCATAACCATAAATATTAATGGAATAAATTCCCTAATCAAAAGACATAGACTGGGAGATTGGATTAGGAAACAGAACCCATCATTTGCTGTCTATGAGAAACACATCTTACCTTCAAGGACAGGCACCACCTTGAAGTGAAAGGATGGAAAAAATATTCCAAGCAAATGGTACCAAAAAGAAAGCAGGTGCTGCTATTTTAATATCAGACAAAATAGACTTCAAAGTAAAAGAAATCAGAAGAGACAAAGAAGGCCATTACATTTTTTATTCTTTTTTTTTGTTTTTTTAAACTTTATTTTTAGCTTTCTTTTTTTTAACTTTTTTTTTTTTTGAATTTTTGAGGCAGGGTCTTCCTTTTAGTACCAGCTGTCCTGGAGCTCACTCTGTAGACTTGCTGGCCTTGAACTCATAGAGATCCACCCACCTCTACCTCCCAAGTGCTGGGATTAAAATCACATGCCACCACACTTGGCTAGGCCATTACATTTTTATCAAAGGAACAATTAACTGAGAAGATTTCACAATTATGAATATATATGCACCAAACTCTGGTGCACCAAACTTTATAAAGACAATTCTCTGGGACCACAAGGCACACATTAACCCCAGTACACTCATAGTAGGGGACTTCAATACCCCACTGAACCCTTTGGACAGGTCCACCGGACAAAGAATAAACAGAGAGACATCTGAACTGAACAATATGATACACCAAATGGACCTCACAGACATCTACTGAATATTCCACCCTAATACCAGAGAATACACTTTCTACTCAGCACCCCATGGAACATTCTCAAAAATTGACCACATACTGGGGCACAGAAGAAACCTCCACAAATAAAAAAAGTTTGAAATAATTTCATGCATTCTACCAGACCACAGTGCAATAAAGCTCAATATCAACACCAGGATAAGCCCTATTATCTACAAGAACACATGGAGACTAAACAACACACTCTTGAATAATAAGTGGGCCAAGGAAGAGATAAAGAAAGAAATAAAAGAATTCCTGGAACTGAATGACAATGACAATACAACACAACAAAACCTATGGGATACCTTAAAAGCAGTCCTACGAGGGAAGTTTATAGCCCTGTGTGCCTACATTAGAAAAACAGAAAGAGCACAAGTGAACCATCTAACACTGCAGCTAAAAGCACTTGAGAGGCAACAACAGATGAACCCTAAATGAAGCAGACAGGAAGAAATAACAAAAATCAGAGCAGAAATCAATGAAATAGAAACAAAGAAAACAATACAAAAAAAATCAATGAATCCAAAGGTTGGTTCTTTGAAAGAATAAACGAGATAGACAGACCTCTAGACCAGTTAACCAAAAGAAAGAAGGAACAACTCCAAATCAATACAATCCATGATGAAAAGGGAAATATCACAACAGACAAGGAAAAGATTCAGAAAACCATATGGGAATACTTCAAAAACCTATACTCTACCAAGTTTGAAAACCTAGAAGAAATGGAGGAATATTTGAAATCCTGGGAATCACCAAAGCTCAACCAAGAATAGATGGACAGCTTAAACAGACCCATAATATATGAAGAAATTGAAGATGTAATAAGAAACCTCCCAACTAAAAAAAGCCCAGGCCCAGACAGTTTCACGGCAGAATTCTATAATACATTTCAAAAAGACCTACAACCATTATTACTGAAATTGTTTAGAAGGATACAAACAGAGGGAATTCTCCCAAATTCCTTCTATGAAGCCAGCATCACTCTATTACCAAAACCAGACAAAGACACAACAAAAAAGGAGAACTATAGACCCATCTCCCTAATGAACACAGATGCCAAAATTCTAAACAGGATACTGGCAAATCACATACAGACTCACATTAAGAAGATCATCCATCATGAACAAGTTGGATTCATACCAGAGATGCAGGGATGGTTCCACATACGAAATTCAATAAACATCATCAAGCAAATAAATGGACTAAAAGACAAAAGCCACACCATCATCTCAATTGACACAGAAAAAGCCGTTGAAAATAATCCAGCGTCCCTTCATACTTAAAGTCCTAAAGTGAATTGGATTGGAGGGATCATTCCTCCATGTAATCAAAGCCATATACAGGAAACCCACAGCCAATATCATCCTAAATGGGTAAATGACAGAAACATTCTCTTTAAAGGTAGGAACTTGGCAAGGCTGACCCCTGTCACCACTTCTCTTCAATATAGTGCTTGAAACACTTGCTAGGGCAATAAGGCAATAAAAGGAAATTAAAGGAGTACTAATTGGAAAAGAGGAAGTCAATCTATCCCTATTTGCTGATGATATGACTGTTTACTTAAGGGATGGTAAAAACTCCACCAGAAAACTCCTAGAAACAATTAAAAGCTTCAACAAAGTGGCAGGATACAAAATTAGCCTCGATAAATCAGTAGCCTTTCTTTACAGCAAAAACAATCAACTGGAGAAGGAATTCAAGGAGACCTTCCCATTCACAATAGCCTCAAAAACAATAAAATACCTAGGAAGAAACCTAACCAAAGACACCAAAGATCTCTACAATAAAAATTTTAAACCCTTAAAGAAAGAAAATTGAAGAAGTCATCAGAAGGTGGAAAAACCTCCCATGCTCATGGATTGGAAAAATTAACATAGTAAAAATGTCCATTCTACCCAAACTCTTGTGTAGATTTAAAACAATCCCAATTAAAATCTCCAAGAGCTTCTTCACAGGCTTGGAAAAAAAAGTCCTTAAATTCATTTGGAAAAAACCAAAAGACCCCAAATAGCCAAATCAACCCTGAGTGAAAAGAGCAACACAGGGGGGATCTCTGTACCAAACTTCAAACTATACTCTAGGGCTATAGTCATAAAAACAGCCTGGTACTGGCACAAAAACAGACCTGTTGATCAATGGAACAAAACTGAAGACCCGAACTTGAGCACATACAATTTCAGCCATCTCATAGTTGACAAGGGGGCCAAGAAGACACAATGGAACAAAGACAGCATCTTTAGCAAGTGATGTTGGCAAAACTGGATCACCACTTGTAGAAGAATGAAATTAAACCCCTCTCGCTCTGTACAAAAGTCAACTCCAGATGGATTAAAGACCTCAACGTGAAACCCCAAACTCTCAAAGCGATAGAGGAAAATGTTGGCAGCAGACTACAAGATATAGGCATAGGAAAAGACTTCCTAAATCAGACAGCAGCTGCACAAGAATTAAGGTCGACAATTGACAAATGGGACTTCATTAAACTCGAGATCTTCTGTACATCAAAAGAAACAATCAAGGAAGTGAAGAGAAATCCCACAGAGTTGGAGGATAGCTTCACCACAGATATATCTGACAAAGCATTGATTTCCAGAATATATAAACTACTCAAAAAACAAAGAAAAAAAAAAAAAAAAAAAAAAAAAAAAAAAAAAAGAGCTGAACACAGACTTCAAAAGTGAGGCCTTAGCAGATGGCTGAGGAAACATCCTTAAGAAGTGTAACATCACTAATATTAAGGCAATGCAAATCAAACCACTTAGATTATCACCTTACTACCCAATAAGAACTGGCTAGTTTGCAGGTAGCAAAGGTAGAGGTGAGGGAAATGGAAGATATTGTTCCTGGGTATGGAGGTGCTTTGTGGAGTGAGGAGAATGCTTAAAATAATTTATTATGATGTTTAAATAGATCTATGAGTACAGTAATGAACATTGAACTGTCCATTTTTACTGACTGAATTTCACAATATAGAAACTATTTCAATAGAAATTTTATAATACAAAGCTTTAAAGATTGAAAAAAAACTTAAGATCAAGATTATTTGTGAAATAAAAAACAAATCAAAGTAAATATCCCATAATGCTTAAGCCGCTCCCGCCTTCTGAGAGTCAGCCCAACTCTACTTCTGTCATCTCCCTTGAAGCCTTCCTGTCTCCTGCTTAGAGCTGTTGCTTCAACCTGTCTCTAGTTCCTCTGCCTTCTCTGGCTTGCTGGAAATGTAGGTCTGTGTTGTTTAGACAGTAGCACTGCTCGTTCTGTTTTGAAAATAGAAGAAAACAGGATGATTTTTGACTTTTCTTCAAAGCAAAGGAACATAGCAGAGCAAGTGACACAAAATCATCGGAAGCACCACCAATGCTGGTCGTCTCCGGTTTTCTTCAGGCTGGAGGGAGAGCTGTCAGCAAAGCACTAGGCACAAAGCATCATCTGACCTTGATCCCCCAGAGCCATTAAAAAATGGGGGTGTTTGGGCTGGAGAAGATGGCCTAGTGATTAAGAGCCGCCGAACTGGGTGCTCTTACAGAGGACCCGGGTTCGATCCCCAGCACCCACATGGCGGCTGAGAACCGTCTGAAACTCCAATTCCAGGAGAACTCCAGTTCCAGGGGAATCCGACACCATCTTCTGACCTCCGCGGCATTGCACGACACGGGTGCACACACTTGCATGCAGACAGTACATTCATACACATACAGAAATAAATAAAAAAATTATATATAAAAAAGCTGGGTGTTGGACAGGGAGAGGCAGAGGCAAAGGGTCCTGGTTGTTTCTGGCTAGTCCCAATGCTTCAGACCAATGAGACACTGTAGCAAAAGAAAAATGTAGATGTGGCTGAGAAACTATAGGCAAGATTGTTCTCTGGCATCCATACACACATGCACACATGGAACTCATGTATGTATGCACACACCTGCACACAGAAAAACTATAAAACCTCTGACACCCACTTAAACAGTTATATGTGTTGTGGACACTGTATGTAAGAATACCTGCTTCCTCTGTTCAGCCTTATTCCAGGGCTTTTTCATTTGCTGCTTGTTCTTTCTAGAACATTGTTCCCTAGAAAGTGCAAATACATCTTTTCAATTTTTGCTAAAAGCCTCAATGAAGTCTTCTCTAAGGATCACAAATGGAAAATTCCTTTCATTTTGTTTGTACTTCAATGCTTGTCTGAATCAATGTGTACACATAAATACAGATTGATGAATACCTGTATACATTGACACAAATCAGTTTTATGTCTAGTTGAATAGAATTTTAAACTAAAGAAAGAAAATATTTTGTCTTTATTCTCATCATTTAGAATACTAATACACCAAAAAGCTATCATTAAAAAAAAGCAATAATTGTCAGGTGGGGTTTTGCACACCTGTAATTCCAGCACTTGGGAGGTAGAGCCAGGTGGTTCTCTGTGAGTTCAAGGCCAGCCTGGTCTACATAGCGAGCTCCAGGCCAGCTTAGACTAATGGGAAACCCTGTCTCAAAAAGACCAAGAAAAATAAACAAATACAAAAGCAATAATTTTGTTATATAAGGACTATGCATCCCTACCTTGGCCAATAAATAGTCTAAAGGACAACATGGATAACAGAAATTTTGCAATCTTGATGTAGCTTATATCCATGTCAGTTTATGAGATGCTCATTGTATCAGACAATTTTTCTGCTGCTGTTAGAAAACCCCTTGATCCCCCAGAGCCCATTAAAAATCTGGGTGTTGGGCCGGGCGTGGTGGCACACGCCTTTAATCCTAGCACTTGGGAGGCAGAGGCAGGCAGATCTTTGTGAGTTCAAGGCCAGCCTGGTCTACAGAGTGAGTTCCAGGACAGCTGGGACTGCAGGGAGACCCTGTCTCGAAAAGACAAAAAAAAAAAAAAATCTGGGTGTTGGATAGGGAGAGGCAGAGGTAGAGGGTCCTGGTTGTTTCTGGCTAGTCCCAATAGCCTACTTAGCAAGCTTCAGACCAATGAGACACTGTATCAAAGAAAAATGTGGATGTGGCTGAGAAACTATAGGCAAGATTGTCCTCTGTCATCCATACACACATGCACACATAGAATTCATGTATGTATGCACACACTTGCACACAGAAAAACTACAAAACCTCTGACACTCCCTTAAACACTTATATGTATTGTGGACACTGCTTCCTCTGTTCAGCCAAGGAAACTTATACAATGAAAAGTTTATTTGACCTCTGTTTGCAGAGGGAATGGAGGCCCTAATGGAAGGGGAGGCTTGGCAGGAGAGTTGGTCAGAGCAGAAGATCAGGAGATCACATCTTCAAGCAGGCACAGGTAACAGAAAGAGACTGGGAATCTGGCAAGGCTTAGGAACTCTCCAAGCCCTCCCTCAGTGAGGTGCTTTTCCACTGACTCTGCACTGCCTAAAACCTCCCCACACAGCACCACCACTGGAGACAAAATGTCCAAGTACTTGGAGCCTAAGGGGGACATTTTCATTCACACCACCACACACACTCACGCTGTTACCATAGCTTAGGTGCAAGAAACACTGTTACAATGTTTCCTTCCTGCTTTCCTTGATTTTTGCTATTTTTAATATTCCACCCATGATAAACTTCTGGTTTGCATCCAATCTGTAGATGTATTTCTTAGAAGAAGATTTCTTTTTAAATTTGTGTGTGTGTGTGTGTGTGTGTGTGTGTGTGTGTGTGTGTACGTGTTCCTCTGTATGAATGTTGGCAGGTCAGAAACAACCACTGGCATTGCCCTTTGCCTTCTACCTTGATGACACAGGTTCTGTTCTCCACCCTGTTCTCCAGGGAGTGGTCCTGAGAGCTTCCTGGGATTCTGTTCATTCTGTACTTTCTCTGCCTCCCATGATGCCCTAGGAGCACTGGGCTTATAGACACATGCTCTGCACTTGTTCTGAAGATGGAAACTTGGTCTTCATGCCTCTGTGGGAACTGATTTTTTCATTTTTTTGATTACAGTCTGTGCTTTATTGCCAAGAGAACATTGACATGGGGGAATGTTAGATATTAGGTAAAGAAGTTGGCTCACTCCCACAACCCTAGACTCTGGCCCATGGTGGCTAGTGGATGAGACTACTGCCTCATGTCATTTAAATCTGCAAAACAGTGACAGAAAGTCGTCTATCTTTTTAGGAGTTTAAGGTTACAGAATTATGATTTATTTTAACCAATATAAATCTCGGTAGAATATCACCCATCCAGTGAATCTGTGTGTGCATCTGAAACTCCCTCAGTTTTTAAAGGCAGAGCATTAAGGAAATGATGTCAGGATGCATGTCACTCTGTCAGTTATGGCATGAGCCTCAGAACCTTGACATCACAGAGTCCAGTCACCTGGACGACTGCTGAATCCTCAGACTTCAGTAGTTGGTTTGCCAACCGCTGAAGCCACTTCTTGGTATTTAGTGCCAAAGAAGCTAAATAGAAATTCAAATTCACTGAAAGACTCTCCAATAGAGACTTCACTGGAAAAGGTTTTCTCTTAGTAACTATGTTTGTCCTTCATGATGACAGACTCAGAAAATGGTCTTTCTTGTTTCCTTTATGTTAGATGAACTGATTCTTAGCTGCAGCACTGGCTTCAGGGAAAGTAAATCCTCTAATAATAATGTTTGGCTCTGTTCATTTCAAGAAAGTAGGCTTTGTCCTGTCGGGAAGATAAGCTCGGAGCTTCATGAGAGACAGATTTCTGAAAGTTTATTAAAATATCTGTATTATTAAGAGATTGCTTTTATGCTTTACTTTATAACCAGGAAGATTCTGTTTAAAGGATTATACTTCTAACAAACATCTAAGGATGTCCTAGTATTTGAAGACTTTCTATTGTTTCCAATAATTTTTGCTGATATTTCGCATGTATCTCCCCAAATGTAAACATTACTTTAGGACAAACGGGAATGTCTTTCTAGGAATCTGCATCTCTTTTCATTTCATTCTAACAAGCAGCGAGGTTGTACATTGACTAATCCCATGTCACTGCTCCCCAGATTGTGGATTATTATTCTCCTTTCCCTTTTGACACTTTTGTTTCACTGGATCTTAGTTGCTTGTCAAGTATAAACTATTATATCTGTCTTAGTCTTTCTTGAAGTGTCAAACCTAATAGTTTCATAAAGAATTCTTTATGAAAATTCAATTTAAGATAAAATTTTTAAGACACTAGAGAAATGTGATCACATTGTTCCTTCAAAAACCAATAGAACCTGTTTAAAGTGAATAATTCAATTTAAAACTTCAGAATACATTTATGTGTATGTATATATATATTATACGCATTTGACATATAAAAAGTATCTATGATCAAGGAACTCAATCTATTTAACCTCTCTAAAACTCTTTGTGTTACTGGGGATTCTCATTGCTTGCTCTTCTTCATGGAACCTTGGGAATACCGTGCAGCCACACTCTGAGCTTTTTCTTTGTGTCACAATAGACTGAGCATTCTCTTAATTTCCATGCCTTTCCCGGTGGACATCAGAATTGACTCACCATTCATCCCCTTCTAGATCACCTTCTGTCTTAATTTTCCCAGAATTTGGTATAACTAGAAGAGGGAGATTAAACTTTCCACAGCTTTCTCTTCAAATGCTTTCCCTCCTATCTAAGTTCATAATTGAAAATCCTACCTTTTCTTATGTCGTTCCTATGAAAAGGCACAGTTCTAACAACCATATATCACTTATAACAAAACTCTTTTTTGATGCCGATTCTGTTCGTATGTTTTTTTGATTCCTTAAACACAGCAACTTTAAAATTTTATTTTTGCAAACCATGAATTGTGATGATTTATCCATGAACTAAGCATGGCAATTCTTTATGTAATGGTCCTTGTCCATTGCAGTGTCCTCCATAGTAGCTGTATTTCTGCATATGGCCAACAGTGTCTTCAAGCTAAGATAGTGTTTGATTTCCTCAGTTTTCTTCAAAGGTGGGTCTACTGCTGACTCCACATGCTTGGACATTTGTTAGGCAGGGCTCCTTCCCTCACTACCAACTGTTAGACATGTAGGTGTAATAAGGACTAGAAGCTTCAGGGTCCAAAGAAAGACTGGCATGCTAATATCCCATATGCCAACATTGCATGGTCTGTATGTGCAGTTGAGTGTCAGGGTCCTAAGCACTGTGTCTCCCTGCTTGGTGAAGATAATGGCACAGCTACATCCTCCCCAGAAGCAGGGAAGTGTGTGCATTTCAGTTCATTCTGACCTGACCTGAACTTGGTCATTGGAGATTCTGGTCACTCTGGGGGTGGGGTTTGCTCAGGGGCATTCTGTTCTCTTTTTCACATTTTTACAATTTTTATTCATTCTTTGTGCATTTTATGTAATATGTCATGATTTAATTTACATCATTTTCCCCTTCCAGACCACCCATAGCGTCCCTGGACCAGATTTCCGGTATTCTGCCATATGTGCAAAGTCCTATCCAGTCAAACAGTTCTACCCAGGTGCCCTAGGTGCAATTTCATCCACTGGGGTCTAAGCATCTCATCTCAAGTCACTCCTTGAAAGAAGATTTACTCTCTTAGCCCTCAGTAATCATTGTCAATACTCCCATGGCTAGGGCTGGCTCCCAATGCCCACTTCCCTATTCTATGCTGATTTTTTTGTCTGGTGAAGTCTGCCTGTGTCTTGTGCATTGCTCCAAGTTCTTACCAACAAGTTCCCAGGGCCTGAAAGTTTCTGTTTCCTTATGCTCATGCACCAACTCTGGCTCTTACAATCTTTCTGTCTCTCTTATGCAAAAGTTTCATTCCCAGGGCTTCCAGTCACTCCTCAAGCAAGTTTAAGTCTCCATCTTTCTTCTAATTTCTCTGAATACCCCCAAAGCGACAGCTTCTGACTCTATGTGGGCATAGCATTTGGGTTGTTCAGGTGTCAGTTTATTAGACTGAGTTTCAGGGTCTTAATGTCAGGGACTTCTGCATGTTCTCTGTGTGACCTGACATACTCACAGGGTGCAGAAGTCAAGGCGTGAGAATGTTTGTGTCATTATGCTTACCACTCTCTTTTACACAGAAATCCTTCATCATTGCTCACATTTCTCTTCTGGTTAATAATGGTTTGTACCCCGTTGGTAAAAAATGAGAATTCACTTGTCTTGACTTTGGTGTACCATTTGACATGTGGATAACACACTATGTGTGACAGTCTCAACTACTGACATTAATCTTCTCTCCTCAGATAGCTGGAGATGTTTTGCTGCTTTCTCCTTTCACCGTCTCTTAGGGCCTGTGAGACTCAAATCTTGATTCTGATCTCAATACAGTTTGTGAAACGAACTCCTCTATTCTGGTAGCTTTTAAACTATTGCTCAGTTGAGTCTTAAAGAAGGAATTGAACTTATAGGAATTGTATCATGTCACTTCAACTTCTGCATAAAATTCTCTCCTATTGACCATTGACTATTTGTTCTTTTAGTGTTTTTCTTATAACAGGAACAGTCTTTCATCCAAAATGGAAGTGCTCAATGAGCTAAATAAATGTGGGATGAAGCTCCATCAACCCCCCATATTCCAAGGACCAGTGGAGCTCAGAAAAGGCCTTGTCATTAAGAACTGCCATCTGCATCTGTACAGGGATTTCTTGGTTGTGACTTTATGATATAGTCGGTATGTACTTTATGATCTCCAAATTGTCAAGGAATGTACAGTGCCCAGCACCTACAAGTAAAAGGACATTTTCCCCTTTTGTTTTTGCAAATATTTGGATTTCTGATTCATTAAACAATGATGGGAGCAGGTCACATGCTCTCATGTTGTCCTGTTGATAAAAACATAATCAATTGAAGCAGAGCTGGGGAGGTGACTCTGTGGTTTAGAGAGCTTGCTGTTCTTCCAGATGATGCAAGTTCAATTTCCAGCACCCACTTCAGACAGCTGCCTGTATCTCCAGCTCCAAGGGATCCAATACACTTTTCTATCTTCCTTGAGCCCTCATACATGCTGTACATTTAGGCAGACAGAAACACACACACACATGCATCTACATTTTCATATGATCAGTAGAGGAGCAGGTGGGTTCAGTGAATGTGCTGGATAGCTTTACTGTCAACTTGACACACCCAGTCAAGGGAGCCTCAGTTGGGGAATTTCCTGCATTGGACTGGCCTGTGGCCACATCTGTGGAGTATTGTCTTGAGTGCTAGTGATGTGGGAGTGATGAACTGTATTCCAGAAGATGTGAGCTGAACAAGCTCTTTCTTCACCAAGTTGGTTTTGGTCAGAGTGTTTTGTCACAGCAATGGAGAAGCAAACAAGAACAGTGACAATATCAGTAATATCAGCTCTTAGGAAATTTAAGCTGTTGCCACCCAAAGGCTTTGGTTACTAAGTAGGAGAAATCACAAAGGGGAGTCTCGAAGTATGTATCTATATACATATGTGTATCTATATAGATATCTAGGTACATAAATATGAAATTATATTTCGGTCCATTTTACCTAATTACAGAGTCACTGGTAGATTTGTTTTTAACTATATAGTAAAATTCTCCTCTGATCTCAAAGTAAAATCTCAACATCAATAGAAAGGCTGATGGTCCTGGAAGGAAAGGTGCTGAGTGTGGATAGTGAGGTAGCTCCTTCAGAGAACAGTGCTCCCAGGCCGTGGCTTCAGAAGTAATAAGGATGCACTGGGAGGCAGTGGTTCTGAGCTGCGTTTGTCCATTGGGTGCCTGGTTTCTTTACCTATTCATGTTTCTTTGAGTTACGCATCATTCTGAAAGATCACTTAGCTACCAGAGGGGGAAAGAAAGAATTCCTGATGTTATGTGATGATTAAATGAAATAATCTTCAGAAAATATTTAAAATATTCTTTTCACATGTCAGGTATAAGGCATTCCAGAACATAATGTGCACTGGGCTTTTGAATCACTTCATTTGTTTGTTTAAGGAAGCAGAGTATCAGAATATTTTCATAAAACGGGATGGTTTTGAAATGGTAACATCAATACTGATACAGAACACTGATCATTAGCACAGATGGGAGTGGGCTTTCTTCAGCACAGGCATGGTTGGTGTCCACATGCCCATGGGCTGAGGGATGCCTAGGGAAGCAGAAGTGGATGAGGCCTGCTCTGTGTGGAGGAGGAGGAACTGGGGTTTCCCATGTTAACAGTGTTGCCTCATGTCACACAAAACTAACAGGGTTTCATGGTGATTTTCTTTCTAGGTATAACCTAACCTGTAAGATCAAATGCATCATCCCAATAATTTCCCTGTGGATTGATGGATCTGTGGTTACAGACATGTTAGGCCCCAATCTTTGTCAGAAATCCATTTTCTTGGGCTGGCCCATGGAGAACTTCATAGCCACCTTTAGGTAAGACTCAAAGCTTTGCCCTGTGTTGACTGAGTTAGGACAGAGTCAATCTGACATTATCTAGCACAGACTCAAAATCTAATGTGCAGATATTTTCACAGAACTTTGGAATAATAAAAGTCTGGTTTTAATCTGGTTGTAAATAAACTGTCAAGTAAATTTCTGACCTAATGTATTGTTACTTTCTTCTATTTGCCCCAGAGAGGTGATTATATAAAAATATGTCTAAATGGATCACAGCAGTGGTCAGTATGAGATGGAGTCCTTTAGTGGTTGCTCCATGTATATTCAGAGAGGCTCCTGATGTGTCTTGTGACAACAGTGAGGTGGACCTTTAGGTTCTGTGGAAAGAGGTTGAGAGCAAGGGTCTGGTTGCTTTCCAATGTCCTCTTGCAAGGTCATCGGTGTTATCTATGTGTTAACACTATCTGTGCATGTATCTTTTCAGTTATATTGAGTAGGCCAATTAGGTTTCAAAACTTCCTCTTTCAGTCACAAATAATGTCTGTGGGTTCACTTCCCACAGCTGCAGCCAACCAGCTTCCACATTCCAGTCTCCTTCCCAGCACTGAAAGGTTGTGATTAAAGAGAATGTCTGTCAGACAGGGTACCAGGGGGATATTTCTTACCCCTGTACCCACATTGACAGCCATGGCTTTGTAATACTTTCTCATGAAAGTAGTTTGAAAACCTAGTGTGCAAATTTTTTTTTTGTGTTTTTTTTTATTTATTTCGGTAATGTGTATCAATGTACTGTCTGCATGCAGGTTTGTGCACCCGTGTCGTGCAATGCCGCGGAGGTCAGAAGAGGGTCTCAGATTCCCCTGGAACTGGAGTTCTCCTGGAATTGGAGTTTCAGACGGCTCTCGGCCGCCATGTGGGTGCTGGGGATCGAACCCGGGTCCTCTGTAAGAGCGGTCAGCGCTCTTAACCGCTAGGCCATCTCTCCAGCCCTAGTGTGCAAATTTTTAATCCCACTTTATTTACTCTCACGTTTACATTGCAGTTCTTCAAAGGAAAAGAGAGAATGGCATTCCATCCTCCAAAGGTACTGGCAAGTATTAATCTGAAGTACTTGATGACAGTCTGTAATCCAAGAAAATTGTTAGATTAGTGTTAATATCTTCTTGGTTAGAAATTTTCTTGCAACTACTATATTTTCTCTAATTAACATCCATTTTATTGATTTTGTGAGGGTGCTGTGAGCTGCCTCTTTCATCATTTACTCCTCTCCATCAGTGCAAGGGTTTTGCTGGGCACACTCAAAGCCACTGCTGGCTTTGTCCTTGAACCATGCTTTGAGGGCTGGATCTGCTTCTGAACTCTATTAACCAAATGCAGCATGCTCTCTTCTGTGCTATACCATGTTTGTCCAAAACATTCTTTCACTTGTTCACACACAGAATTGATGTTGTTGAAAGAATCAATTTGCCTTTAAAATGTTGGCAGTCTTTAGTAATGTGAAAAAAATTTACTTCATCTTACACAATTTTATGTTATTTCTTTGACTAGACATATTGATGAAAAGAAAGAGACAGAAGACAAGAAGACCGTGTCACTAGAGATACTCACAGAGGACATCCCATGCTGGAACACAGTATGTGTCACTGCCAGACACTGACTGAGGGAGCAGGGCACAAGGGAGTGGGAGGGAAGCATGGGAAGTGTGAGGAGGAGGATGGGGGAGGAGGAGGGGAGGGGAAGAGGGTGAAGGAGAGTAGGAGATTGGAACTTAGATATTGCTGCTTAGAAAAATGCACTATCATGCATTCATTTAATCTTTGTGTATGAAATGTAAGTTCTTATTAATGCAAACACAAGTGTAAGATGTGCTGAGTATAGTCCTAGGTTGCCAAAATACTTCATATCAATTTCCATAAGTTGAAGACAGGGATTTGATAAAGTAATTTTCACAGGCAGACAATTCTAACTTGAATTAATCTTTTTTTTTCAATTGTCATTGCTTTCATACCAGTTACTTGTTACAGTGTGTTAAGTGGCATTTTTGTAAATAACATTAATCATCACATTTACCATTGTACCATGTTGTTATGAAATAGTAATCTTCTGTATTATTTTTATTCTAAAACTTAGACTTTTATTTGAGTAGTCAGTACATATATGTAATAAACAAAAGAAGCGTCCATAGGAACCCAGTTAGTGACTATGTGGGTCAAGTTTTTGTACAACCCAGGTCCCCAAGTCCAGATGAAGAGGTTTGCTTACACAAACATGTGGATCAAATACAAAGAGAGAAAAAAATCTCATCCATTGTCACTGTGATCTCTCAATTCATCCCCCCTCCTTGGCCCTTACAAAATAAGCTTTGCTTGTAGGGTATGAACAATAACTGGACAATAACTATTAAGTCATGGGATTTCATAAAACACATTAGTAATATTTTCTCTATTTTATAGTCTTTTACAGTAACATCAACAAATAAGGAAACTGTGAATGATATTATTGAGAAGTTACGACCATTGCTCGAAATACTGGTATGTGTATTGTTAGCTCCTCTTTTAAATATAAGAATTCCAAATAGAAATGAAGGTCTAAGAGCTGAAGTCTTATATAAAAGAGAGTGTCACTGCATCAATATAAAACCACTTGCATAGCAGAGCTCCCTATGTAAATTCTGCTTATTGTGAAAATCCATTGCTGAGGTTAGAATTCCTTTCAATAGTTTCTTTGCTCAGGCAAGGTAGTCACGGTATATGCGTGTGTGCCTCTCCACTCTCTGAGAAAATGTTGCCTGGGCACGAACACTGAAGGCACAGCTTAGAATTCTCCACAGTGTAGAAAGTATGTACCAGAGATATTGTTAGTAATTTTCTTCCGTAGGTACAAGTACAGTGATTTCTGATTCATAGAATCACACAATGACAGGATGATTGCCTTAGGAATCCACAAATCCATGCTCCTGAGAATGGGAAAGGATGACCTTCATTATGGAGCCAGGGAAGGGAAGAGTAGTTACAGATGTGACCATCTTTCCCTCAAAACCATGGTCACCTCCTAGAATGACACTTTCCTTTTTCAGTATAGAAACTTGGAGATGGAGAAGAAATGTGTCTTCGGATGTCTGGTGTGAAAGATCTTTTACAACACTTGTTTTTAAGTTATTTTCATTTCTCTGTTCTTTGTCTCTCAGAATGCTGAAGAGGAATATCAACTATGGTTCTCTTCTGACAAGAAAGAAACTCCATGTCCACTCATAGGTAACTACCAGGAGTGTGGGGCAGGACAGAGTGAGTTCAAGGGTCTAACCTAAAGTCTAAATGTTTTCAAGGGCTAATCTTAATATCAAATACCAGAAAACAAATTGCTCATGAGATTCAATTTCTCATGAGAAGCAATTATCCAGTATTTCCTGCAGTGCAGATGTATGATAACATCTCTTTTTGCAGTGGTGTCAACTGTGTTTGAAGAGTAATATGTGAGGATTCTTTGAAAACAATTCCAATCATTATTTCACAGTTAAAGAAGTTCGGAAAGTCTTTTTCTCCTTTTAGAGTCATGCTCAATTTCTGTTGCATTTGTTTGCCTCAGCTAAAATCTCACTGGAACTCTGACCACACCTCTAAGGATTTGCTGCCATTATGTGAGGGCAGGTCCTGCTCTCAGCACGTTTCTTGGCTGAATATTGTATAATTTGTGCTGAGGGTTTTGATGAATAGGTCATTGCTTGTTCTAAATTACTTATCAGGATTATCCAGCTCCATGAAAAGATACGGTTCTCAGTTTTCTTCACTGTGGTTGATGGAAACAAAGTCATTTGTACAGGGACAGATGTGGCCTTGCAGTGACAGAACCTGGGGAAAAGGATTTATGTTCTGTTGATTTCCCCTTTTCTTGATTCTGGCAGTAAATTATTGAGGAATTTGCATCATAATCAGAAAGATGTGAAACGATGGGAATCTGGCCTAATAAGATATCTTAGGAAGTGTTCATTCTTTTGTTTTAATTTTTATTTATTTATTTTTTATGTGTATGAGTTTACTGTCTGCCTGCAGGTTTGTGCACCCATTTCTCGCAAAGCAGCGGAGGTCAGAAGAGGGTGTCAGATTCCCCCAGAACTGCAGTCAAAGATGGTTCTTAGCCATCATGTGGGTGCTGGGCTTTGAACCTGAGTCATCTGCAAGAGCAGTCGGGTTCTTAACTGCTAGTTCATCTCTCCAGCCCTGGAAATGTTCATTCTTAATCTTAGCACATTGGCAATGTCCAGGTCATAGCTGAGGACAACATGCACACACTCAGCTGAGGATGTTTCTTAGGATGTTTTGAGATAAGGTGTTGTGAAGTGGTCAGGCTCACCTTAAGCTTTCTATATTTCCACCTCAGCTTCTTGAGTGTGGGGAGTAGAAGTTGCCAAATCACCATCGAAATTATTGGTTTTGGTCTACAGAGTGAGTTCCAGGACAGCTGGGGCTACAGGGAGACCCTGTCTCAAAAAGACAAAAAAAAAAAAAATTATTGGTTTTTGTATTATTGAACAGTGTTGAAAAACTGGGAGAGAAATAATACAATGCAGGAGAAAGCAGGCAACACAGGGAGTAAATTGAGGTTATTGGTCCTTTTTCTTATTTCACATATGAGTTTATTTGCAAATTCTACCTTCCCATCCTCCTCCACCTTCTCTCATGTCCCTTTCACTCCCTCACAACTTATTGTCCTCTTCCTTGATTATTGCCACATATATATATATATATATGCATATATAAATAAATATATATATATATATATAAATTAAGAGAGATCGACTCCTGCTTATCCAGAAGCCGATGCATATCTTATTATATTCATTTGACAGAAGCCTTTTGTGCCCTAAGCATAAGCATTTGCTCAGATTATTTAAATTTTTGTGTATTTTTTATTTTTTTCAATAACTCTGGTATTTCCAGACCATTTTTAGAATTAGAGAAACTGAATATAGACTATTTGTGTGAGTAGTTTTATTTTATAAGTTGTCACACAGTTAATAAGACCAAAATCAAGAGAAAAGACAACATTTTTACCCTAGAACATACCCTTTGAAGTAATACATTGTATTTTTTTCTTAATTATTTTTATTGAACGTTGCTTATTTCATACAACATTTCTCAATCAAATTTAGACCCATCCCCCTTCCGTGCTCCCACCCTTCTGGATCTCCTGCATTCTGCCATGCATGTCTTGCATCTTTTTGTCAGTCTTTTTCCTTTTAAGATTTTTTATGCAGAAGTTTACTGTTTTTGGCAGAATTTAACTGTTTCAGTCAGTTCTTTGACCTAGTCTTTTTGGTTGTTGTTCTTTTCAATTTGTCTCACTTCAAACCATGCATATATGCACATCATACACATAGTAAATTATGACATCTGAAGACAAACTATAGGCTAATTCCAATTTTGACTTTAGGGTTGTATGCATGTAAAGAAAAAAGTATTACTTTACATACCTACTTTACACAGCAAGTTGATGAGTAACTTTCTATATTATATTTACTAAAAGAGAATTAAAGTAGATAAATATATATTTAAAATAAAAATTTAAAAAAGAAAAATATATATCAGTATGCTTTACAAATAGAGATTTGGTGCTAAGATCCACAAATGAGGGACACCATATGTCATTTGTTTTTCTGGGACCATGTTACTTCACTTAGCATAATGGCTTCTAGTTCCATCTACTTACCTGCAAAGTTCATGATAGTCCCTTTCCTTACTTCTGCATAAAATTCCATTGTGGAGATGTACCACATTTTGTTTATTCACTCATCAGTTGAGGATCACTTGGGTTGTTTCCAGCTCTTTGTTATTGTGAAGAGAGCTGCAATAAACATGGATGTGCATGTATCTCTGTGGTAGGATGATTCTTGTGGGTATATACCCAGGACTAGTATGATTGGGCCAGCTGGTAGGCTTATTTTGAGTTTTTAAGGATTCTCCACACTGTTTTCCATAATGGTTGTATGAGTTTGCATTTCCACCAGTAGTGGATGAGTGTTCCCCTTTCCCCACAACCTCTCCAGCATTTGGTATCTTTGGTTTTCTTGATCCTAGCCAGTCTTACCAGAGTGAGATGAAATCTTAAAGTGGTTTTTAAATTGCATTTCCTTAATTATTAGTGATGTTGAACACTTTTTAAGATGTTTCTCAGCCATTTTTATTTCCTCACTTGTGAAGTCCCTGTTCAGTTCTTTACCTTTTGAGTGAGTCATTTGTTTTCTTACTTCTTTGTTTTTTGAGTAGTTTATATATTCTGGATGTTAATGTTCTGTCAGATGTACACTGATGAAGGTTTCTTCCCACTCTGTGGGTTTGCTCTTCACTTCATTGATTTTTTCTTTCACTGTACAGAAGCTTTTGAGTTTAATTAGATCCCATTTCTCCATTGTTGACCTTATTTTCTGTGCAGCTGCTGTCTGATTTAGAAAGTCTTTTCCTTTGCCTACGTCTTGCAGGTTACTGCTCACGTTTTATTCTATCATTTTCAGAGGTTTGGGTTTCACATTGAGAACTTTGATACATTTGGAGTTGATTTTTGTACAGGGTGAGATGGAAAGGTTTAATTTTATTCTTCTACAAGTGGTCATCCAGTTTTGCCAACACCATTTGCTGAAGATGCTGACTTTCCTCCATTGAGTCTTCTTGGTGCCTTTGTCAAATATGAGGTGGCTGAAATTGCCTGTGCTCAATTTTGGATCATGGGTTTTGTTCCATTTATCTATGAGTCTGCTTTTTGGCCAATACCCAGGTCTTTTTATGACCATAGCCCTGTAAAGGGGCTTGAAGTCTGGTACTGTAATTCCCCTCATTGCTCTTTTTCTCAGGGTTGATTTGGCTAATCATGGTCTTTTGGTTTCCCATATGAATTTAGGGATTTTTCTCTAAGTTTGTGAAGAAGCTCATGGGGATTTGAATTAGGATTGCATTGAATCTGTATATTGATTTGGGTAGAATGGACATTTTAAATATATTACTTTTCAATGAGCACGGGAGGTCTTTCCATCTTCTGGTGTCTTCTTCAATCTCCTTCTTCAGGGGTTTAAAATTTTTGGTGTAGTGATCATTGGTGTCTTTGGTTATGTTTGCTCCTAGGTATTTTTAGGCTATTGTGAGTGGGAAGGTTTCCTTGTATTCCTTCTCCAGTTGCTTATTGTTGGTGTAAAGAAAGTCTATTGATTTTTCTATGTAAATTTTGTATTTTGCCACATTCCTGAAACTCTAATCATTTCTAGGAGTTTTCTGATGGAGTATTTAGCATTCTTTAGGTAAACTATCATATCATCTGCAAAAAGGGATATTTTGGCTTCCTCCTTTCCAGTTAGTGCTCCTGTAATTATGCCTTCAAGTCTCATTGGCCTAGCAAGAGCTCCTTCCCTGTGCTGAAGGCTTACAGCTCATATTTTTATTCAGATAGAAGCAATGCATCTCTGCCAAATGTAAAGAAAATGAATACAATTCCAAGTGACATCACTGATAAGTGGAAAGGGGAGAAAGGGAGATGTCCTTCAATAACTTGATAGAGGGAAATCTGCGCAGTACAGGGTCTTTGAGAATTTCTGTAGAGGAAGTAACTAAAGTGCAAAAAAATAAACCAAAACCGTGAATATAAACACAGAGAAATCTGGGAGTGTCTTCTTTCCTGAAAACTTGCTTCTCTGGTCCTCTGTGTTTGCAGTGCCCTGCAGCTTCCCCTAGTTCACTGAGGAAAAGCAGACCAGGGAAGCATAAGGAAGGGCATCCAAGTCTACTGAGAAGCCTGGCCTGGAAACTGACAGAGGGAAATGAAAGCGCTTTTGAAACTTCCAGTGATAATGTGTGAGAAAATTCAGATCAGACCAAGTCTTACCTTCTTGAGATAACACTAAGCCACACTAAAATTGATGACTTTCTTTCATGACAAATGTCAGAGATAGGGAGGAAATCTTTCTCCATCTGTCTCTGCATAGCTCTAGACTAGAATTGCTGCACCTGCTTGTGTTTGGCAGCTGTTTGATCCTCTTGTTGGATGCCTTCCTCTAGTAACTGCAAGATAATCCCACAAATGATTCTTTGTCAAATGAAATTTGGAATATGTTGAGATGTGTTTTCACAGCATAGACACTAAATTTCACATGATGAAAGTAGGGCTAGAAAGTTTGAGAAGATGTCAATGTGAAACCAGAAGACCATAGTGGGTGTCAGAAGGAAACAGTGAAAGATGTACCACAAAATGCCCTGTGGTCTTTGCATTATAAACAAGGCCACTGACTGACTTTTGTCCTCTGTACTTGAACTTATGTTTGTACCTGCTTCACCAGAGTCTCTGCTCTGAACAATCCTTTTGTCTGTGGATACACAGCCCTCTCTATTCCAGAAATCCAAGTAGGACTGTAGCTCACACCAGGGCGTAGATATTACACAGAGTTCAGTTTGACTATACTCATCAATATATTTTTGAAATTTCTCCATTTAGGGCATGAGAATCCATACTCAATCAAAATGAGTGACCTTCGAAATGAGGCATTCATGGCCCTGGGTGCAACCAATCTGACCTCTTATCTAGACCTCACAAAGATCGTCGTGGAACAGCAATGTCCTTGTGACCAAGGAAGGTTCATCCTGAGGCCCAGAGAGCAACCCAGAAGTCATCAGCAGAATGGTGAGCCCCTTACCTCCCTTCAGGAGACGCAGAGTCTCAGTCCCATCACCACTGCTGACCAAAATTTCAAGGCGCAGTGATGTTCTTCATGCAGGAGTAGGAGGCAGACTCAGTATGCCCCAGAGAACACTGGGAGATCCCATGTCCAATCCTGCCTGCTTTCTAGACAGATATTTAATTCCCTAGGCCATAGTTGCTCTCTTCTCTAAATTCTGGGACTATTTTATGAGAGTAGACTTCTCCATTTCTCAGTAACCTGTGGCTTCTGCACAGGCATTCTAGTCTTCCACATTCCACAGTTTTACACAGTGTGTGGCATGGGGAAACTCTAAGATCACCACGATGAGACAGAAATAAAATAAAAGGTCAGGAGAAAAATGTGTCATGAAATGTATCTAGTTTGCATGTGAGCTGAAATGGCCTTAGGTGTAATCTGAACTCACTTCTCAATTTGGTCCCCACAGCAAAGACCTTTCTCCATCTGACTCTGCATAGCTCTTGACTAGAATTGCTGCACCTGCTTGTGTTTGGCAGCTGTTTGATCCTCTTTTTGGATGCCTTTCTCTAGTAATTGCAAGATAATCCCACAAATGATTCTTTGTCAAATGAAATTTGGAATATGTTGAGATGTGTTTTCACAGCATAGACACTAAATTTAGTACAATTTCTTTTTTTTTTTTCTTTTTTTTGGTCTTTTTGAGACAGGGTCTCCCTGTAGCTCTGGCTGTCCTGGAACTCACTCTGTAGACCAGGCTGGCCTCGAACTCACAGAGATCAATGTGCCTCTGCCTCCCAAGTGCTAGGATTAAAGGCGTGCGCCACCACGCCCGGCATTTATTTATTTCTATATGTGTATCAATGTACTGTCTGCATGCAAGTTTGTGCACCCGTGCCATGGAGGTCAGAAGAGGGCGTCAGATTCCCCTGGAACCGAAGTTCTCCTGAATTGGAGTTTCAGACGGTTCTTAGCCGCCATGTGGGTGCTGGGGATCGAACCCAGGTCCTCTGTAAGAGCGGTCGGTGCTCTTAACCGCTAGGCCATCTCTCCAGCCCCCAATTTCTGATTGTTATTGTGTGAAAACTAGTTTGAATCTTCATAACTCAATTCCATCATTAGTAAGACAGGAATTTACATTTTCAAGGACTAATATGCTCCCATATTTTGCATTGATGAACAAAGAGTTCATTGAACTCTTCCTCAAAGAAGGCTTCTCAAAGAACTTCTCACATAAATACAAATTTATTTACTGATTGACCAAGTCTGAAAATAGTTTTTAGGAGTTAGAGTGCTATTTTTTGTTCTTCCGTATACAGTAGCAGAATGTGCACTTATACCTCAAGGAACAAAAACTTCCTCTCAAGACAATCTTAAAGAAAAAGACCAGATAATTTGGGGTACTCTAGTATGTAAAGCTTTCAAAAAAGGATATTTCTATGAATACACTGTTCACTGGAAGAGTTGAATTACATCAGGCCTCTGGACTGAATCACTGTACAAATCTGCACAAGGACTATATTGACTCTAAAAGGCAGTTTAACAATTTAAAAATATGGGAAACACTACATCACATTTGAGTGAATTTCTGTCTCTTTGAGTATTTACAAAAATCACCTTTTACATGGAAAATGATTGATAAATGTGAGTTAAATTAGAGCATGTAATGATCTCCCTCATTCCTTAGCTTCAGAGAGACCTGTCAAAAGAATACGTTCTTGGATCAATCGGATATTTTGGCGAGCCTCTAGCACCAACTATGATCTCCTGGAGTCACCACCCCCCATAACAGGATGTCTGTTTGGAGAGACCCTCAGTGATGTGTGTGAGGATGGCAATCTGCCTACAGTAATTTTGGTAGGCCTCATTTTGTTTCTCTTCTGCCATCATGAGCCCAAATATGCCTGGGGATCCCAGTGTTCTCAGTCAGTTCTAAATCCACATTGATGAATAGCAACTACATGTAGGGTTGGGAACCACTAAAATAATACTTCTAATAAAAAGTGCGAATCATTGAGGGAGGGGATATAAATTTGATTAAGGTGTATTAAAGGAAATGCACAAAATGGAGTAAAAATAATAAAAATGAACAAAAAATTAAAAATCCAAGTGAGATTATACTGAGTCTAGGAAAGCATGAATAGTAGGAAAAGTTACAATCGTTCCACCCCTTTCAGCTGTGGATCCTCCAAGTCCTTTTCTGCCTCACATATCCTTACAGAGATTTCCTTGAACTCTACACTAGTCTCAATTCTTCATATGGAGATTAATTTTGATACTGCTCATCTTAATGATGCACCATATCTGTCATGTTTAGATGTATAGTTCAAATACTTAGCAGAAAAATATTTCTTTGTGTATGTACTAATGCCTTATGATACAGTGTGACAAAAGAATGACCCAAGTTTTTGCCTGTGCTATTTCAAGCCAAGTAACCAAATCCTTGGAACACATTTAGTGCCTGCCTAGTATCTAGTATGCTCAGCACTGGGAATTTCTTCTTCGTGTGAACAAGTTCATCATGTTAGGCATTTCATAGTTACTGGCTTTCATGCTGCCCACTGGACAGAAAGCTTCTGTTGTAGCCATGACTGTCATCAGAGGAATTCCACAAAAGAAGTCATGAAAAGGCTCAGAAAGCTGCATGTGGTATATAAGTTTACAATATAAGTCCCCGGCTTGGTAGATAGCAATTCCCTTGTGTTCCCGACTCTGACAGGGTCTTTCTACACAAAAAGGAAAACAAAGAAGACAGAACTGAATGACAGTCTGGCTCAAAGGAAATATCAGAAAAAGTTTCCTTGAGGACACAGATTTAAGCTTCACTTTAAAAGAACCCAGAACATGCAGGAAGTAGATATGGGTTTGTGTCACTTAGTGTGGATAAGCCAATGAGTAATGAGACAGACATACATGGGAAAGTGTGTTCATATGAGTGAAGGTAGAGAGATGACCATTCTCCAGAAGTCTCGTGGCAGACAAGTTTCAATTCAAACTATCAAATCACTGCAGAGGAAAATCTGAGTCACAAATGTTCTCGGGGTTTGAGGATAACAAGGCAGAGTGCCTTGAGGGGCAGGGCTGAGAATGAATATTTAGAAGCAGCAAATAGACCTCGATTCTGCTTCATCCCCAGCTCTAGCATTGCACCTTCCATAGCACAGCTCTGGTTCTCAGCTAGGGTCAATGTGCACTCTTCCCTGTGCTACAGAATGACAGCTGCCTTCTCTCCTCCACTCAGGATATGCTCTCCTTTATTGATGAAAAAGGACCAAGCACTGAAGGAATCTTCAGGAAGACAGCCAATATCAAGTCATGCAACACCTTAAAGGAAAGGCTAGATTCTGGAGAAGAAGTAGACCCCAGCAGAGAATCCACCTTTGTTGTAGCATCTGTCTTAATGGTAAGGAAATTGACAGGATCAGTTGTACTTACCACAACTCTGTAGATTTAGGAATATTTTCCTTTACCATGATTATCCTGGAACAATAAAATTCAGATTTTAATTTGTTATTTTTATTTTATATACATGGTGTATTGCCTGCATGCATGTAAGTGCACTGGTGTTGCACAATGTCCCTTCCAGTTCCAGAGGTCATAAGAAGGAATTAGATCCCCAGGAAGTGGAGTTAGGGACAGTTGTTAGCTGCCATGTGGGTGCTGGGAATCACACTCGGGTCCCCTGCAAAAGCAGTCAGTGCTCTTAGCCACTGAGCCAACATTCAAGCCCATGATGTTTTCTTTTATCTCATTTTTTACTTCTTTGCTTGATGTCTAGTGTAGGAAGCTCAACCTGAGGAATTTGCCTTCACTCTATGTGCTTTTCAGACTCTGATCCTAGGTTCTTAGTTCTTGTTGAGAAAACCCAAGCACTTCTTATAGGTGTGCCAATCTGCAGACTGCTACTCACAGTTCTATGTAGGGAACAGCTTAGAGATCTGTGAAGAAGCAGAGGCTGAACTGAAGTTTTGAATTAAGTTTTCTGTTATTTTTCCAATCAATATTTTCATTAAAATAATACTATTTTGTATATAAGGACTTTCTTCGAAGTATGAAAGGAAGCTTGATGTCCAGTACTCTCTATCACACATGGCTTGGAGTCATTGGTCCAATGAAAAAGAAGTACAAAATTGAAGTCATTCAGAGGTAATGTTGCACTGATCTCTTGAAGTGAACAATAATTCAAAAATTCACTCATGAAAACATTAACTTTTATAGTTAAACTCTCTAAAACAATGGCCAGGACCAAATGGACATTAATAGGAAGCAAGTGTACATAACATGAATGATTGTTTCTCTCCTAAAATTTTTTTGAGGTTCTTAGCCTCACCCTTTAACTAGGCTACACTATCTCTCCAGCCCTCTCCTAAAAATTTTAATCTGGAATGTGGACCATATTAAACTCCATGTACATATCATGGATAGGGTATTAAACCTGACATCCCAAGATGGAGGTTGAACCAAATGAGACATATTTGTGTACACGAATTTTAGAATGCACAAAATGCATAAACCTTTGTTTTATGTTGTTTTTATCTTATTTTATTTTATTTATTTCATTTCATTTTTTGAGTCAGGATTCCCTGTAGCCTCAGCTGGCCTGGAACTAACCACTTAGGCCAACTTGTTCAAATCTCACTGATGTCCACCTGTTTCTGTCTCCCGAGTGATGGAAATAAAGATGTGTACCCCAACTATTGGCTGTAGAAAGAGTTCTTACACAGCAGTTCTGTTTTAGGCTCTAATAAACAGGAACACTTGCATATTCGCTATCTTAAATATATGGGAATTATAAATTGGAGGGAATAACAACAAAAGGACTGGGTCAAATAGCTGATGGAAACAGAAACTTTCAGCCTGAAACAATAAACCCCTTCATAGAAAAACTTTTAAAAAATGGAATCATATATCAATATGTTATAAATGAGCACATTGTAGAATTCCACAAAATTTTAAGTATGTTTATATTAAATTACATTGTTATAGAGTTTTTAGAAAACCAGGAAAGACCTGAGACCAATCAAATGTGAATCATCCAAATTTGTTAAAAAGAAACAAACAAAACAACAAAAACCAGTGTTGCTGACCCCTTGTCTCAGGGCCCAGTTATGACCCTCTCTCCAGCATCAAGTCTTACCAATTTGACTACAGCCCAGAATGAGTCTAAGACAGGACTTTTAAAGGGGAGGCCAACACAGCAAAACTGTCTTGCACTTTTGGCCCACTTAGAAAATGTCAGGGTGCCTTTAAGCAGGACAAGCAAGGTACAGAATAAAACAAGAAACGCAGCGGTTAATTCTGTCTGTGTTCCCAGATGTGCACTGACACCTGATCAGTAGGAAGAACAGGGGAGGGGAGGTGGCTGCCTAGAGTTTGCCATGCAGCCTTGAGCTGAGAGTAAATAAACTTAGATGGTTTCTCTGTTCAAAATTGTGTTTTTCTGATCATTACAATATATCTATATATTTTGCCAAATATATATCTATATATATTTGCCATTGTAGAGAGTTTGAGTGAATATTTTAAGGAATTTTTAAAATATATACTTTCTTTGTATTTCAAACTACTATAATAATTGTAAAACAAACTTTGTTCCCTTTCTTCATATTGAAAATTCATAAGTAAAAAAAAAAACTATTTTAAAAGATCTTGTCTCTTCATTTAGTCTTATAGAGCAGCTTCCTAAGCCAAATGCTGTTCTCCTGAAACATCTTTTTAAAGTGCTACACCATATTGAGAAATGCTCTGCAAAGAACCACATGACATCCTATGAATTAGGGGTTTGCATAGCCCCCAATATTCTACGGCTACCTAGGTCCTGCAAACCAGAATTATTCATGGATATTACTAAAAAGGTAAGAAGACTTTGTAAGGTAAGAAGAATTTTTCCTTGGGGTCCAGAGTCCCCACTATAAACCTGGAATTAGGGGTAACTTTGAGAGTCCATTTAATATAAGAGACATTCTTGAGTAGTATACGTCTGGAGGGGAAGAATCAGGAGATTTGGGAATGGAGGTTGTTAGGGATCTTCAAATCAGAAAATTCCTTCTTTTTCATTGGGAATTTAGAATCTAGATTAATTAAACCCAGAAAGGAAGTCGTATGAGTTGGAAGGACAGAACAGGAGTGCTGGGGTTTGACAAGCCAAAGCTGAACACTCCTTGTCTCCATCCTGGGTCATGTGGACTACCCATTTTTAAATGAGTTTCCCTACATAGACAAAGGAAGTGCAGAGCAGGCCCAGCTCCTCTGTCTTTCCCACGGTGGCTGAGGGTCTTGGTCAGTATGGGTGCCCTTGACTCCATGGCATCAGCTTTTCAGAGCCAATTTCAGGTCATCTAGAGAAATGCTTGAGTAATATTCTCTGTGCTAGGTTCATTTCCAATTCTGTGAAAGAATTCTTGAAATTATTAAACATAGAGATGAAATGTTCTTTTTCACTGCTATGTGATGGAGTTTCCATTTTATCATTGATTGACCCCGTTGCTGTTGAGCTTCTGAGAATCTCATTAGAGGAGGAGTGCCTGACCTAGAAAACTGCTGAGCTCAGTGTGGGGAAGAACATGTGCATCGAGGGAAGGATGGGGATGCACATTCTCCTGCACATCCAGTGTCAAATGACCTCCCACTTGGCCTTACTTCTTAAAACAAACCTCCCAAGGTAATGACCCTGGGAACCAAGATTTCAACAAAGGCATCTCCTCAGGAGATCAACCAAATAAACAGAGCAATTTTCACATGTGGGACTGCGAGAAAAATCTAAGCAGGAGTTTCCAGGACATCCTAATTGAACAACACATGCTTAGTAAGACAGCAGGTGTGAGCAGGCAGCAGGTCTAAGGCACATGCATAAATGGTTGGATTCCTGCTACACTACCTGACATGCTTCTTTATTTCACAGAATGTCATCACAGATGCTCCACTTCCAGACTTAGATAAATTCACTTAAAAATTGAATTTAGCAAGTTTTTGTCTATTTATCTTTATAAATATGAACTTTATCTTTACTCCAAATATTCTAGGCAGATAAATTCATTCTTTGGCTCCTTACTTTGACAAAAGTGTTAGCAATGATAATGTCAGGATTAAGAGTTTTGTTATAGTTCACAACTTAAAGCCCTGCTGTACATCATATGGGGAATGAGGGGCAGCAACATGAGATGTCCTGGTCACAGTGTGGAGGAAACAGAGAGGAAAAAAATGGGTGGTCTCCTGTCTTCCTCCTTTACCCACTTTTTAAGTTATTCAGAGAGCAGAGTCAAAGGATTATGCATCCACGTTCAAGATGTCTTCTTTCCTGAATTGTCTCATAGTCATTTCTGGGGATATGTCTCTAGGTGTTTCAAAATGCAGCAAATTCGTAATGAAAGTTTGTCATCCTTTGGGACCCTGACTATTACTTGATGGCATTGTGTTGAAATATGTTGATTGTATTTTTGACTTGTGCCCTATATATTATTTTAAATGTCACAGTTCATTTATAGGAAAAAATTGCTCATATAATTATAGCAGTTGAGATCTCATGATTGTGAGTTTAACTTTTTTTCTGGCCTTATAAACACTGTATTGACTGTGATGTACACCTGTGCCAAATTCCCCAGACATCCAGTGTTTTCTTTTTGTTGTTACAGATTTCTCTTGTAAAATTTATCCTCGATAACTACATTAAAATATTCGGAGAAGACAACATCTCCCCTGGATTTGAGAATGCCATTACTTGTAACGGTAATGAGACTAGTCTTGACACCCAGAATAATTTCTTTGATTTTGATGAAATCCTTGCTGTCATGGATCATGAGACCTGCTGTTCAAGTGAGAGGACCTGTCTCAAGAGAACTGACACAGTACCCAGGACTCCACCTGCTCCTCTTGAGAAGGGAGGTCTCTTAGGTAAGAGAAGGCTTTGTACAAATATGAAGTGAAAGGCAGGTTAGAAGACATCATGAATTCAGAAGCTTGTTAATACAATCATAGCATCAAGACACATTATGTTATAATGGGTTTGGGGGACTTCTTTCAAGAAATCTGTACATGAAAAGTCTAGATGTATACAGATCATGTTACCATTGAATTCTTTGTGAAGCGCCTACCATACATATGTTGTATTTTTTCTCTTCTCTTCCTAGTGATTCATGAGACCACAAGTGTTGACAGTCTTTCAGATGAGTTCAAAAGAAATAGGTCCTTTAGGATAATTACTTAGCATCAAACAAGCATTCCAGAGAACAAAATCTCGTGCTTCTTTCTATGAGCTATGCTCAGGACTGAATTAATCTTTCGACCTTAATTCCTTCATCTCAAACACTGATAAAATCATATAGAAACTTGATAATGATCATAATGATTAAAGAACACTGTTTGTACTATTAACTTGTACAGTGCACTATTGAGACTTGCTTCTGTTTTTTCAGAACATCAGTTAGCTACACTCAAACCTTGGTACTCATAGCTAACCACCAGTAACACACTGCAGAGAGAAGAGATGAGATACTGATCATGAGAATATGTATCATGTGTCCCTCCATGTTCTTGAAGGTCTATGTCATCAAGGATGAAGGTGAGTCTAGCCTGTGAGGACATTTGTCCCATGATAACCTTTCTTTTTCACTCAACAGTAAATACGCATTGCTCTCGTCACAAAATGACATTCTTCGAAAAGGATACTGGCAGGATGATGACCTCATCATTTATCTGACCGCCCAGCCTCCAGCCCATAATTTTCCAATTCTGGAGAGAAGAATCCTCAGAACAACATTTGACTCCATATACCCATTTATAAGAAAATTATCCATATGATATCTATCCCTTTAATTCATTTATATTACATGAAATAAATTTAGTATATATTTATCATATTTTGTTGAGTTTTATATATTCTTTAGTATTATAATAAACATTTTAAATTTGCTTTGAGCCTGGATAATCCTCACTTTTCATTAGTCTTGCTGTCTCTTTGAAGGATGCTCTGCTCGGCCTTTCCTTTTCTCTCAGGAATGGAGCTCAAAGACCTGCAGTCACTTGGCAGCTTTGATTTGGCTCCATTATATGTCTGTTAGTTTGAGTTGCCCTGGTATAGGTTCCTCTTTGTGCAAGAAGGTAATCAATGAATAGCTAGATAGGTAGGTAGATAGATAGATAGAAACAGCATTTATTTCAAATAACAGATATTTGGGGAGATCATAGATATGTAGGGAGATAGACACATGATAGGTAGGTAGGTCATATGGAAATTTGGATAGGAGTTAGTCGGGGACAGCTTGCATGGGAGAGTCTTCACACACTGAAAACCTTGTTGTCTAATTCTGATGCACTTAACTCTCAGGAGTCATGGATAAGTTCAAATCATAATTTTTGAGACCCCAAAGACATGTCATAGTTCACAATGAATTGTAGTAGCACACTTGCACATGTGTACAGAGATGGAAGGGAATGAATTTCATGGTGTAGGAGAAGTTACACTGGATGAGTTCAGTCCAGAAAACTGGAACTGGAAGTGGGAGTGCATGGTTAGCACCAAGCTACCATGGGCTGGGCTTCTTTTCCCTGATAGGTTTCCCTTTCATGACACTTTCCTTCCTGTTACTATCTGCAGGGTAGAGAAGGAAAGATGAAAGGACGGGCTGAGCCCCACATCTCTGAGGCAGAGACTAATCATGAACATAGGATGTTGCATTTTGTCATGGTCTATTTACAGGATTGTGCTACTAGGTGTGTGCCATGCACTGGGTGATATGAAATAAGCACTGCAATTCTGTGAGAACAAATTCAAACTAGAATTCTAAGATCATAAACATATAGCAAAAAAAAACCTCACGTATATTCTCAGAAACATGGAGAGCCTACAGATATTTCCAAATTTGAAACAGAAAGAGTTATCTCTGGGCTGGAGAGATGGCCTAGCGGTTAAGAGCACCGACCGCTCTTACAGAGGACCTGGGTTCAATCCCCAGCACCCACATGGCGGCCAAGAACCGTCTGAAACTCCAATTCCAGGAGAACTCCAGTTCCAGGGGAATCCGAGACCCTCTTCTGACCTCCGCGGCATTGCACGACACGGGTGCACAAACCCGCATGCAGACACTACATTCATACACATACAGAAATAAATAAAATTAAAAAAAAAAGAGTTATCTCTAAAATTTTCAAAAGTAAAAATGCTGTCAGCATCAGTTCAGAAAAAAATACAGGATCTCTAACAAATTGTGGTTCACAGCCTGAAGAGGTATAGAAAGAAGAATAGAACTACAAGCTTAGTCCTGAACCTGGGGAATCCAATGGCTGTGGGTAGGTGAGGATAGGGGAGGGCATTTAAATACCATCAAACTACAGTATATGAAAATTGTAAACAATCAGTAAAGAATAAAATTAAGCAACAGAATAAAAGGAGAAACATTGATAGCTAAGATTGAACTGAATCATGATGCCATAGTTTCTCACCTGGACATCATTCCTCCAGTACTTTGTCTTTGCTCATTTTAGTACACATTTTCATTTGTAACATTCTGTAAACTAGAACAGAGTTTTCCTTTTCTGGTTTCTTAGCAACATAGTGCTAACAAATACTTTTTGACCCTGTTCACCTGTACAGAATAGGAATGTGTCAGGGCAGAGCCCAAGAAGCCTACCTGGCCAGGTAACCAAGACAAAGACAAGAACCAAATCAAGTTGGAGAAAATTTTCCCCTCTGTCCACCCTGACTGAGATCTTAATATGTCCACTGGATCTCAAGCATTGGACACTTTTCACTGGACTCTGCTAACAGGAACTGGGGAACAGACCCCAACCTCACAGATCTATCCAAAATCACAAAGTTTCTTCAGGGGACTGCAGGGTGTCCCAGTCTCTTCAACCCGTGGGGAAAGGCTTCCCTACATGATAGTTATGTAGGTAGACAGTTCATACAACCCTTGTGGGAAGGCTGCCCTACATGATAGTTATGTAGGTAGACAGTTCATACAACCCATGTGGGAAGGCTTCCCTACATGATGGTTATGTAGGTAGACATTTCATACAACCCGTGTGGGAAGGCTTCCCTACATGATAGTTATGTAGGTAGACAGTTCATACAACCCGTGTGGGAAGGCTTCCCTACATGATAGTTATGTAGGTAGACAGTTCATACAACCCGTGTGGGAAGGCTGCCCTACATGATAGTTATGTAGGTAGACAGTTCATACAACCCTTGTGGGAAGGCTTCCCTACACACACTCTCCTTGACCCTCTGACCCCGAGATACCCAAGCTCTAAATTTGGCTTTTCTTATCCAGTCCACTCCCAATATCTTAAAAAACTCAAAAATGTAAAATTTCATGGGCATGAATAATTCTCAACTTTTAGGAGTGGTCTAAAATTGTTTAACAATAGAGATGCTGAAAGACAAAAACTGACAACTCAGACCACAGACCGGGTGGCAAACGGACAAGCTAAAATCACGGTGGCCAAATTCCAGTCAGCCTGCTCCCAGGACACAAGTTGTCCCAGATCAAAGAAAATAGGAACCCCAGCAAGAACAGCCAGGGAGAATAGGGTGCACCCCACTAGAAAAGGTCAATGCACTGACTGTAAACAGAAGGGACATTGGCTAAATGAATGCCCCAAGTGCCCAGCAAAGGTCCTGAGCCTTCAAGCCACTGGAGGGTCAGATAATGAGTCAGCCTGAAGGGGACATTGCTCCACTTTCTTAGGTCTCCAGGAGTCCATGGTCACAGCATCCCTAGGAAGGCAGTGGGATATTGCCATGTTTGGGTCCCAAGGCCCTTTCTATATGGCCACTGAAGTACAGCAAACTCTGAAATGGACAGAGAGGAGAAAGCCTTACAAGACCTATAATGGCTGTAACCCATGCCCCAGTTCTGGTTTTGCTTGATGTCACAACAATCATTCTACCTCTTCATTCATGAGGCCTAGAGCATTGAAAAAAGCATACTTAGTCAAACTCTGGGACCCTAGAAGAGGCCTGTAGCATATTTATCCAAGAGCCTAGACCCAATGGCTTCAGGATGGGTATGCTATCTGCATGCCCTAGCAGCTATTGCTCTACCGGTGAAGAAGGCTGCCAAGCTCATTTCAGGCCAGGACTTAATCCTTCAATCCACACCATGCAGTAGAGACTCTTCTAGAGAGCAAATGGTCAATTGATATCAAATGCTCCCATCACTCAATACCAGAACTTGATTCTCAATCAACCCATCTCACCTTCAACCATTCAGAGTCTTAATCCTACAAAAGGATTAAGGAGAGGAGGTTGATTTGCTGGAGCCCCTGAGCAGGGTAAAGACACATCTATTGACTCTTCTGAAATTCTGTCTGATTCACATTTTTCTGGATAATGACGTAAGCCAGGAGTGAACAAGGTGTTATGGAAAAATTCTTCAAACAGGATGGAGACCAGGGATTCACCAAGGAGAGAAAAGGAAAGTGTGGTTTATTCCTTGCTCATGTATGAGTGTTGCAGTCAGCAACAAAGGCTTATTAGATTCTGGGCATCGATCTGAAGTACTGATGAGAACTGTGCAGTCAATGTTAGGTCATCGTTTCAGGGTTTGCAACCTGGGACCTATGTTCTTTTCCTGATGGGCCATGTTATCTCAGGAAATTCCTTCCTGAGTTCATTTGGCCAACATAGATTTTAAAATAGATATGCAAGGCAGCGTGCTGCCTGGGCTATAGGTGAGCACAACACTGGGCAGGCTCATCACGGCCCTGGGCACACCCTGTTAGAGGTGAGCACAACACCAGGCAGGCTCATCATGAACCTGGGCATGGCCTGTTGCCTCCCAGCCAGCCAAACCTGGCCCCAGCATGCACAGCATCATGGTGGAATCACCCAGCCAGCTGGACACCCATCAGATCCTGAGAAAGAAAGCAGCATAGTGCTTGGGGAATAGGTGAGCACAACGCGAGGTGGGCTCATCACAGGCTTGGGCATGGCTTGTTGCCTTCCACCCACCCACACTTGCCCTAGTGTGCACAGCAGGGGGGGATGTGGGGGGGATTGAATCACCCAGCCAGCTGAACACCCATCAGGTCCAGAGGCCACCAGCAAACCGTCCCAAACCTCTTGAGCTGTAGTGAGGGTATCCCATTGAGAATAGCTGTAGCAACACCCAAGCACAAACCAGCTGTACACTCGGCAGGGAACTGACCTGACTGTTACCTCTGGATTTCTGGAGAACCTCCAGACCAGGAACGGAAGAGCTAGCTGAACCTCCTAATATATAACCCAAAGTGAAAACTGGAAACCTAGCACAACCAGCCCTCCATAAACCAAGGAGAAGACAATGAACACACCTGTAGGAAACAAGCAAAGTAAACTGTGAACGCAGCAAAGAAGCATTGGAGATTCGCACCAGAGTACGAACAAGAAAACAAGCACACACGCCAAAAACACAAAGAAAAACGACATGGAAAAAACACATAAAAAAATCTCCACCAGATGCTACCATAGAAGATCCCTACAATGAGATCTCACTGGAAGGAACACAGGACACAGATCTTAGAAGAACAATCATCCAGATAATCAAGGAAATCATAGAATATAAAGAACAAATCAGAGAACTAAAGGGAGAGAATGACAAGCTCCAGAAGGAACTAGAGGGAAAGAATGCCAAACTCCAGAAGAAAATAGAAACACTGAAAAGATCCCATGCTGAAATGAAATAAGAAACAGACCAGCAAACCAAAGAATGACAAACTCCAAAAGGAAGTGGAAATACTAAAGAAATCATGGGATGAAATGAAAAAGGAAATTGACCACTCATCCAATCAATAGGAAAGGGTGGGAGAAAGCGGCAGAAGCAGACTGGCCGAAGCAGAAAATAGAATATCATACTGTATTCATTAGAAGACAGCACACTGATTCTTGGAGCTATGCTCTCCTATCTGCAGGAAGTAAAATTCCTTCATCACACTGTTAGGTGCTTACTGTGCATTTTTGGCTTTGCACAGACAGAGATGTGAACCCACTGTGTTCAGTTACACACCGAAGTTACCCAGATGGGACCAACCTAAGTGCCCCTCAACTAGAAGATATTATGTTAAGTGAACTCATATAGTCCCAGAAAAACAAAAGATGAATGGTATCCCTCATCTCTGGAAGCTAACACCAAGTACCTAGTTGTAAGGCAAACTGAGCAGTGTTAATGTTACCTTTCTTTTTATCTGAAAGCAACTGTGCTCTTATAATGTGAATTCCTTAACAGGTTCTAGAATTAACCTATCATTTATTTTCAGACTTTGGAATTTTGGTATATGAGTGGAAGGTATGTATGCATATTTTAGAGTAATATAAAATCAAAAGGGAAAAATGTGAAACCTGAAATATGATTTGGAAATATATAATATATATATATATATATATATATATATATATATGCATATGCTGAAGCAATACAAGTTGGAAGGAACAACAACCACAGAAGAACTGGGACAAAAAAAAAAAACAACTGAAACAGAATGAAGTTCTACCCAAAACAATAATCCCCTACTGTGCAAAATCTTTGGAGAGACTTAGAAAAGGTTGCAAGACATGTATGGCAGAATGCATGAACTCAGGTGGGGTAGGAGCATGGAAAGGGAAATAAGTCTAAATTGGACTGACACATGATGTATGAAAAAGTTTAATAACTATATATATATAATTTTTAAAAAGAAAGAAATACAAATGATGCAAAGAAATGGGGGGAAGAAGACTGGGAAAGGGGGGCCATCTTAATGCCCCTCACTTTAACCTAGCTCAGCCTAAAGAACTCATATTGAGACAGTGCCCATCCACCTTCTTTGGGCCCCAGCTTCTCCCAGTTTCCTGCCCCAAAGAGCTGTTCCTTGCTTTTTTATATATAAACAAAAATGCTGGAAGTTTTAGAACACAGGCCTGCACTTTTAGACATGATCCCATAGCCTCAGTTAGGCCACACCTCCCACACAGCTCTCTCTGAGACAAAGTTAAGAAGCACTTGTGCTGCTAGTTGACAGCTTTCAATTTATGGCACCTGCTCCTCCTGGTGCACCCAATTTCATAAATAAAAGATTATTACAGGATTATAAAACACAGATTAATCGCAACTCAGTAATAGTAGGTGACTTCAATACCCAACTATCTCCAAAAGACAGGTTAATGGGACAAAGAATAAACAGAGAGGCATCTGAATTAAATGATATCTTCATAAAGTGGACCTAAGAGACATCTACAAAATATTCCTCCCTAGCATCAAAGAATAAATTTTCTTCTCAGCAGCCCATATCCATTTATCTAAAATTAACACATACTTGGGCACAAAACAAACCTCAATAACTACAAAAAGGGAAATAATTCTATGCATTCTATCAGACTGCAATTCAATAAAGCTTATAATCAACAAGAAAAGAAGTTTTAGTAATTACACGAATTCATGGAGATTAAATAACACAGGCCTGCATGATGAGTGGGGCAAAGAACAAAGTAAGAAGACATAACTGTATTGCTGGAACTAAATGAAAATGGTAACACAACGCAGCAGATTCCCTGGGACACCTTAAAAGCAGCCCTAAGAGGGAAGTGCCTACATTAATAAATCAGAAAGACCACAATAAAATAATTTAAAATTAAAACTCAAGACTCTGGAAAGTCAAGAACAATCCAAACCCGAACATAGTAGATAAGAAGCAATAACAATCAGAGTTAACATACAGTTTATTCCTGGAGGACATAACTCTGGTACATGTATGGTGTTTATTTAGGCATATTTTGGAGCAATACAATGGGGAGGGAACCACAACAACATAGGGACTGGGTCAAAGAATGGACTGATATAGTTAAATTCTGCCCCAAACAATGCACCTTTACAGAGAAAATCTTTAAAAAGACTGAAAGACGCAGGACATGTATGGCAGAATGCGTGATCTGGGGTGGGGTAGGAGGAAGGGAAAGGGAAACATGTCTAAATTAAACTGGAAATACAATGTCTGAAATACACAAAGCATCAATAAAAGTGTTTAAAAAAGAAGTAACAAAAATCAGAGAAGCAATTAATAAAATAAAAACAAAGAGAATCAAACAGTATAAGAAATGGTTCTTTGCAAAGTTAACCAAAAGAAAGAGCAAATGCAAGTTGACAAAATCAGAGGGAAAGGAGAAGCCTCACAACAGACACCAAGAAGACCCAGAGCTCTGTAAGGGAATAATTTAAAAGCCTGTGCCTAGAAGAAATGGATAAATTTCCAAATGCATATGATCTACTGAAATTAAAGTCAGAGGATATATGCAACTTCAGTTGACCTATAATAGGCATCAAATTTAAAATATTAATTGAAGTCTAGGGCTGGATGCGTTTACTGCTGAACTGTACCAAGTTTTCCTTTATATGTAATTTATTTTTCTCTTTCAACTTTCAGTGTTCTCTCTTTGATTTTTATTTTTAGTGTTTGTGCTATGATGTGTTGTGGAGAGTTTATGTTCCTGTCTTTTCTATTTGGTGTTCTATGTGCTTCTTAGATCTGTATGGGTATGTATTTCCCTAATTTAGGGAAATTTACTTTTATAATCCTGTTGAAGATCTGGTCAGCCTCCTAACCTGAGAGTCTTCTCTTCTATGCCAATGATGTGTAAATTTGTTCTTTTCATGGAATCCCACATTTTCTACGTATTTCATTCCTGTGTTTCAAATGTTTTTTCTTTCATATTGTTTGCTTGAGTGGCTCAATTCTTCAACTTTATTATCCAGTCCTAGTATTTCATTTTCATTCATTGAGGCTTTTCCTATCATTTCAAACTGGCTTATTGAGTTTTTCAGTTCCATCTTCATTTCAGCCTCAATTTTCTTCAATATTTCTTTTTTTAATTTTTTTATTAATTTTATTTCTTTCTGTATGTGTATGAATGTACTGTCTGCATGTAAGTCTGTGCACCCGTGTCGTGCAGTGCCGCGGAGGTCAGAGAGGGTTTCGGATTCCCCTGGAACTGGAGTTCTCCTGGAATTGGAGTTTCAGACGGTTCTCGGTCGCCATGTGGGTGCTGGGGATCGAACCCGGGTCCTCTGCAAGAGCGGTCGGCGCTCTTAACCGCTAGGCTATCTCTCAATATTTCTATCTCATTCATGAATTCACTTTTCAGATTCTGAGTTGTCTTTGTTATTTCATCTGTATATTTGTGTTTTCTTTAGTTTCTCTTAGAGGAGTTTATTTCTATCCACTCTGAGTTCTTTAATTTGTTTGTATGTTCTTTAAATGTGTTGATTCTTTATGTTTATGATTGTTATAGTAAACTCTGTGTCCTGGGTTCCTGTAGGTTGGGTTTGGTGGGGACATATTATTTTGCTGTATATTATTTGTGTTTTTCATTGTGATCTCTGCATGTGGATTTCCCTTGTTGCTTGTGTGTCTGATACTAAACTCAGCCCTGCCTTTGCTGAATTGGAGTTTGAGACTGTTTATGTTGTTGGTGTAGCTTGGTTACTTTCTAATCAGGTGTGAGCAGTTAGCTGGTCTGGATGCGAGGTTCTCTCGATTTTTTTGGTCTTTTGGAGACAGCTTGTCCTTGAATTCGCAGCTGTCCTGGAACTCACTATGTAGACCAGGCTGCCCTTGAACTCACAAACTCACAGAAATCTGCCCCCCCCTCCCAGTGCTGGGATTAAAGGTGTGTGCCACCACTCCCAGCTTCTTTTTTTACTTGGAGGGACTGGGCATATCCAGGCAGGCAAGTCAGGAGCTCTCCATGAGGGTAAAGGAACCCAGGCCCAAAGAGGTGATAGGCATGAAATGAGTGAGTTCAGTCCTTACTAGCTAAGCAGAGAAGGTGTGAGTTCTGGAGCCGAGCCACTGGAGTGGTCCCAAAGCAGGGGAATGGTGACCGAGCACAAAGGCATCTGGGTATCTCTCCCAGGTAGTGAGATTCTCTCTGGCAGCCTCACCCAACAAGTTGAAGGCCAGAGGAAAACTGATGGGAACATGGTAGGATGGTTCTTACCAGTGAGCAGAGAAGGCTTGAGCTCTGAAGCAGAGAGGGACTGGAGATGGTCCCAAAGCAGGGAATGGGCATGGGAGGGTGTGATTAGCTCACCCTGGCTAGGCAGGCACTCTCAGGCAGCTTCAGCAGAATGGGGCCAAGGCCCCAAAAGACTGGAGTGGTTGATTCTTTGAGCTGGTGATTCTTGAAGGATAAATTCTCTTAGAAGGTTTTCAAACTATTCTTACAACCCAATTTTCATAATTCTGAATTTAGTTATCATTGCTTTTCTTTGTAATTTGTGGGTGAATACAAGCAACTAAAATGGATCTGGAGATATTGGTCATCGGTACAGCAGGTATGCATAAGTCCCTAGGTTCAAATCCCATTACTCTTCTTTTTAAAAGATTTCATGATCTGGTTATAAGTTACAACTGTCAATTTATAAATGCTAACACTGTAACTTCAAGTAAAAAGGAAGGTGCCTGCTTTCAGCTGTTCAACATTGGAAGAAGGAATGTTGACAGTAAGTGACTTGGAAGTGATCCAGTAACACTTGTTACTCAAGTAAGAGTCTATTTGTGTCCAGTTTGGGGTGAGATTTATAATGTTCTTACACAAACTCAATCAAGGACACTAGGTCCTGGTGGTGGTCCATCTTTGATTGGTGTTTTAAAGGTCACTACAGTGACAGATGGAGGCTCATATCTACTGCAATATTTGGGAGCAATACATGCCATTTGTCACTTAAATCACACTGAGCATAGCTCGGATATATGACCATATATAATTATAGGGGACCTAGAAAATAGTACAGTTCTATACCAGAATGAAGAAATACCTTTGATAATGAGCTATAAAAAGTGAAAATGACAGATGTGAAATAAAATGTGTGTACTATGTCTCTAGCCATTCCGATGTATGCACACGTTTTGTGAAATTTGGTGTGATGGGGGCTTTTCCCTAGGAGTCTGCTTTCTAGCTGTGACCATTTGTAGTCACTGATAGTGTCTGAATTCATTGAAGCTTATGTTCTGGGAAAGGCAAGTATATAGTACCCAGAATCAAACTAGTGTCTGCTAGGTGGACATGTCTCAATACAAATGATTGACCTAATTTTCTATGAAAGTTAGTCTTGAATGTCTTTATTGTGAATCAGTTGTTACTGGCTAAACTGACCTACACTATATCATAAATTCCAAATTATGGAAGTAAAATCAGCTCTGAGCTCATTTTAATCCTCCCTCTGTATACTCACATTTAAGATATCAAGGGACTGAGAAATGGTTCACTGGTTAAGAGTGCATACTACTCTTTTTTTAAAAATTTTTTTCTGGGCTGGAGAGATGGCCTAGCGGTTAAGAGCACAGACTGCTCTTACAGAGGACCCAGGTTCGATCCCCAGCACCCACATGGCGGCCGAGAGCCGTCTGAAACTCCAATTCCAGGAGAACTCCAGCTCCAGGGGAATCCGACACCCTCTTCTGACCTCCGCGGCATTGCACGACACGGGTGCACAGACTTGCATGCAGGCAGTACATTCATACACATACAGAAATAAATAAAATTAATAAAAAAAAATTTAAAAAAAAATTTTTTTTTCTATTAATTTTATTTATTTCTGTATGTGTATGAATGTACTGTCTGCATGCAAGTTTGTGCACCCGTGTCGTGCAATGCCGCGGAGATCAGAAGAGGGTGTTGGACTCCCCTGGAACTGGAGTTCTCCTGGAATTGGAGTTTCAGACGGTTCTCAGCCACCATGTGGGTGCTGGGGATCGAACCTGGGTCCTCTGTAAGAGCAGTCGGCGCTCTTAACCGCTAGGCCATTCCTCCCGCCCGAGTGCATACTACTCTTGCAGAGAAACAAAATTCAGTTCCCAGCAACCATGTCGGGTGGCTCAACTCTGCCTGTAACTCCAGCTCCAGGGTATCAGATGCCTTTCACAAGCATCTGCACTTATGTGCACATAGCTGCATACAGTCATACATGAATATATATCATTTTTAAATGAGAAATTAAGGATTATGAATGGTAAAAAATGGAATGTGCAATGTTAAGTATTCAGTGCCCAAAAATTCAGTTAAAATTATTTTCTGTAATTTATAATCTTGAACAAATATGAGGTAAGTAATTTTGTTGAATTACAAATTAATTATTTTGTTTCAGTGTCATGGATAGAAACCATGGCATTTGAGAATACCACTGAGTTAAACCTTACAATAGGTTTACAATACCATAGTTGATTGCAAAAGTGAGAGCTGGGACTGCAGGTATATTTCTCTGTTTTACTGTGTTATTATTATAGAAAAACATCCTCGAGGTACTGTTGAAAGAATACAGAGAGTGCCTAAAATAGGCAATTCCTGTTGTTATAACATGGTCATTCAAAATACTTCTTCTTTTCTCTGTCAAAAGATGGCTCAGATTGGAAGGATTACATATGGTAACTCTCTGACCAGGGAGCAATGCATTTACATGGCTACAACTATGAACCTTAGTCTGGTTTGCCACTCAGAACCAGAAGCCCAGCCATGACAGGAAACTAAGGCTGACTGAGGACAGGATGAAGCTGATTTGTGTCAGCAAAGCTATAGGAGACTGATACCACAATACTGAGTTTTAAACTTCTGAAGAGTAACCATCACACACAGTGAAAACTAACATTATTTTATTAATATGTTCTCTCCTCTATTTGTAAATTCAATGATCATAATCATAATTCTGTAGATGAGAAGAATCAAGGATGCTAGCTGGAGAAGCTACTAGAATTTTCAAGGATGTTTCAATAATTGCTATAAAATATCTCCATAACCTATCAAGGTATTCCTTTCTATCCATAAAAATGTCCTTAGTGCCATTTCCAAAGAAACATTTGTAGTAACTAAAGGTACAGAATAAGGATGTGTGACTCCAACCAACCCTCTATTACTTACTAATCTCTCTCTCTCTCTCTCTCTCTCTCTCTCTCTCTCCCCCCCCCCATGTTAATACAGATATCCTCTGATGTCTGAGGCTTAGCAAAGTTCAATGGTTTCTACCCTTTCCTTGCCATTGGAAGTCAAACTCATGAGCATCACCCATAGTCGTGTCGCCATCCGAACACCCAGTAGAGAAAAGAGACAATGGCCAGAAAAGGGTTCAAATCAGCTTTACTAACTGGACGGTGAGTACAGCTGAAAATTGAGGCCTAAGTGATATTTCTTTCTCTCTGAAGTGATGACAGCTGAGTTCCCTGGGCTGGTTCACAAACTTACCCACCCTGTCAGAGACGGAGGCTGGAATGTGGAGAACCAATCTTGCATGGGCCCACCATGTGCAGGTCCTGCTGAGTCTGTTTATGGCATATAGACTGGAAGCCCCAAAGCAGGTCCAAGACAGACAGGGAAAGAGAAAAAACAAGCAGGAAGACAAGTAAGCAGCGATTTCTAGCACATTATTTCCCCCCCAGAAGAGAAAGGTAAACCAAACAGACTCAAGCCCCATCAGCCACAACAATCCCAAAAGTCACCCCAGAGGTGAAAGCATCTCCTGAGGCCTTGCTCTTTAAGTTGGGAATGCTGTAGAAAAGACTTCCTCTAGTTGACTCAACAGAAAACAACAAAAATGAAATGCTTCCTCTGAGAAGTGAAGTTGGATTAGAAGTTCAACATAGGATAGTGAGTCCATGGGCAAGGGCTGTATTCTCAGAGCCTTCAGGCTCAGCGCACACTAACTCAAGGGCACTGGTGAAAGCTGCCAAAGCCAGGACTGGAAGTCCACGTCAGTTCACTCCTGGGCATTGACTAACCTTGAGCTCCTTTTTATGTCCCAGGCTTTGGACCCCGCCCTTCCCAGGGCTGCTGAGTAAGAACTCCACATAATCAGGGAGTCAGCATAGCTAGGCTCCAGCTCTGCTGCATTTGTTTTCTGTATCAGTGTGAAGTGTGGAGTCCTATTCATGCCCAAATTCAGCTGAACCTGTCATGATTCTAGAGTACATACCATAGGGGACAATAGAAGTAAAATACTGAAGTTCTTTCTAGCCTATGGCCGAAAGAGAAGCCTCATGGCAAGAATGGCATAGTTAAGAGTCTTACATAGTTCTCTCACCCAGAAAGAACCTGTTCTGACTAGCAGTGGTGGTCTCCAAGCATTATTAAATCCTGTCTCCTATTCTGCTTTTTCTGTTTCTCAGTGTCTCTAGGTGTCTTGATATCATTGATTTGACCACATGTTTCTTTTGTACTGGAGTACATTTTTACTGCTCACATTCCTGCCCTGGCATTAGTAACTTCAGCAACTTAGTAACTTCTCTCCCAGCGCCTGTTATTCCTTCAGGCTGTCACCATTGAAGGTGACCTCAGTTCACTGTCTTAATGAATCCTCTTGGAGTTTCCAACAGAATGACTCTACGATTTTACCTCAAATAAAACTGAATGATTGAAAAAGGCTATTTTACCCTAGAGTATTTTTTTGGTATTCTTGCCTTTATATTGACACACAAAACAATCTGGATGTTAAGACAGAAATACAAATTTCACTACACAAAGATAAGGCTCCAATTACAGTAATGTGCCTGCCCAAAACTTCTTGTATTTTAATGAAATCAAGTCATGGTAAATTCTTCCCAGAGTTATGTTCAGGAATATTAGACAAACTATAATATCCTGTGAATATATAACATTATACATATGTTACAAGTTCAGAAAGGAATACAGGACACTTTACCTACTTCATTCTCAATACATAGCTTGTGTTATCACTAATGACGGGGTATGTGTTCATGTTCTCTCTCTCTCTCTCTCTCTCTCTCTCTTTCTGTCACACACACATAAATACACAAATATGCCTACACATGTAGATACACAGACATAAATGCACAGACATAGACACACACACATAAATATATACCCATTTTTAAGATTTGTCCACAAAATAACAATAAATGATGTGAGGGAATCTAAAAAAGTTACTTTAAAGTCTCCTTATTTAGATCCACCTAAATACATTCAGGGGACTTGAAAAGCAAGTGCACAATTCTTTACATTATTGATTTTCATAAACTAGACCATTTGCCCAATAATATACTCAATCTTCTTTGGGACCTTCAGTTTGTCCAATTCCTATCTTCTTTCACTCCAATTAATAAACAATGTGCAATTAATTCGTGTATGTTTTGTGATATTTCCTTTACAATTTTCACTGATTTTTTCAAAACATTCTGATTATTCAGCCCAAATACACTGACAGAATGCCTGTGAACCGAGCTATCTTGTCCCAAGCATTGAAACCCAACCATCACCATGGCAGCTCAGTGTTCTCTGAGTCTACCTCTTCCAGCTCCAGCATCTGTTTATGGACCTCACCACAACTTCTTTCTACTCGGTTTCTTTCTTTCTTTTTTTTAATTTTTATTTATTTTGGTATGTGTATGAATGTACTGTCTGCATGCAGGTGTGTGCACCCGTGTCGTGCAATGCCGCGGAGGTCAGAAGAGGGCGTCGGATTCCCCTGGAACTGGAGTTCTCCTGGAATTGGAGTTTCAGACGGTTCTCGGCCACCATGTGGGTGCTGGGGATCGAACCCAGGTCCTCTGTAAGAGCGGTCAGCGCTCTTAACCGCTAGGCCATCTCTTCAGCCCCTCTACGCGGGTTCTTTATCATATGCAGGTATAAACAAATTTTAGGATTGATCAGTCAAAATATTTTTTTATTTAAGATAAGACAGGTGCCGAAATATTGTCCAGTTTCTGATAGACTGTTGTGCAATGTGTATATCTAGACAGCCCAATGAGGTTTCCTATCTCTAAAAATTTAGCAAAATTCTTTGCACATATAGAAATATTTTTAAATGTCTTATTTTTAAAAATCAGCATACATTTGGTTGTATAAACATTGCTCAGAGAATGCCATTTTTTTACTAAGTATTATGTAAAAAAATTTCCCTTGGAATTATACTCAAACTATTGTTGTGGACATTATACTGCTGATAGCATACTGCCAATATCATATTATGATGTCATAATATGAGCAACCCAGCATGTAGAAGGAAAGCCTGACCTTCCCAGCCACCCGCTCTGTGAGCAGACAGGAGAGTTCACAGTCAAACTGCTCGGACTCTGGTGTTTAGCAGATGTGTCATAAGAAGGAGAGATCAATACCTGACTCCAAAAGGAGAAGAAGCAGGGGAAATACAAAGAGCAGCAGTCCCAGGCCCACCACAAGGAGCCTGGAGATACGCTTGACCAGGGGGTTGACGCAGATATGCCCAGTGAGAACGGAATAGCTCCACGACAGAGCTTGACGGGCTTCCTTCAGCTCTTCCTCTTCAGCCGTCAAAAGGGCATTTTCATTTGTTTCCACTTCCTCAAATGAATCCACGTCTTCTCTTTCCAACCCGAGCCTGGACGGACAGTCAAAGAGCATGTAGATGTCATCATCACCCCCTGCGGTAGGGAACAAGCTGGTTCTTGGGTTGTATGCTAGTTCAGAGATGGCCATAGGATCTTCTTTTATTCTATTTGCCTCTTCATTTGGAAGATCTGCATAGTCCTCTGCTTCCTTCACTGGTGAACCGGAAATCAAGGGAACAGAAACATCTGCTTTCGGCAAAGGGACACCTGTAAAAAGACATTTATAAATTTTAAATTTCAGATTTTCTTTTCTCACAAAGATCTGTATGTAGAAACATAGTGAATGGAGTTTAAAAACATATGAAACTGTTTTGTGAGTGTTGACTTTTAAGCAAAATCATGTTACTATCTCCCATACCATCAAAGCTGGACATGATAAACTGAAAATAATCAATACTGCTCAAAAGGTTGGAAGTGTGTACAGCATTTAGATGTGTGATTCTCATCTCAAAACATATAACTATGGTTAGATTTTCAAGAAAAAATGTGAAAATTGTGAAAACAATTCAATAGTAATTTATACTTTTACATTACATTATAATGACTTTTTTTTAGTGTTCTCAAATCTATTGTACAACAGAGTATTTAAAAACTGTATTACACAATACTAGTGTAAAACCATAGAATCTACATTCCAGGCATAATCGCATTCCCCTTCTGAGTTATTGCTTGCTATTCTTCACTCTAGGGATAATTTTGGAATTTGTGGCCAGTATGTAGCAAGTTCCTCCAAGTTGAAACCTTTCATCTTGGAGAGCTCATTAAGGCTAGGTATGTTCTAAAGGGAGGTGAAATTTTCTTACCGGGAGTTCTAAAGGAAGGTTCCTTAAGATTCAGGAAATAAACAACTTGGAGGATTCTCTCAAAGAGAGCAGATGAACTGCTGAGAGTCATGCATACCAGTAAGCAGCATGGAAGAAATTCAGACTAAATCAGCTGTCTAGAAGAAACGGTCTCCAAATTGCTAGGCCGGTGGCAAATCACATATTTGGCCCATGGATTACAGCTTCTGTGAGTAATCGTGCACACTAGAGTTGAGTTTGGTGATACAGCATTCCTATTCCTGTGAGTAGCCCTCACCAGTATTCCTATAAGTTACCCCAATAAAACTCAGTTGTTCACAAATTTGGTCTTTGGTGGTATCTTTATTATGGTCTGTCATTGATTTCTTATCTGGGATGAGTAGAAATCTGTTCATATCTTCCTAAGAATAGTGTCACAAAACACTGGTGTTATATGCAGATTAAATATCTGGTTCACAAGTTCCAAAACTGAAATGCTCTGATATCCAAAATATTCTGAGCAGAGAAATGCTCAGAAAGTTTGGTTTGTAAAAAGCTTTGGATTTCAGAGGATTTGGGATCTCAGAATTCCAATTTTGCTTAGTAAAGCCTAAGCAAATATTCAAAAATCTCTGAAATCAGAGATATTTTATAGCAAAACAGTTTGAGTGAAGACTATTAAACCTGTAGCTGCAGCCATATTGTGAGCACAAAGTTATCTTTTGCTCTTTTCCTTTGACTTTTCCTGTTGAAACCTCTGTTTAGTTAACATGATAGCTTGGTTGTTTCAGCTGTCCTGGAACTCACTCTGTAGATCAGGCTGGCCTTGAACTTACAGAGATCCACCTGCCTCTGCCTCCCAAGTGCTAGGATTAAAGGTGTGCGCCACCACAAGCCAGATTCTTAAAGAAAACTGACTCTCCCTCAGAAGTCATCACTTCTCCACAGCTCCTCAGTTAAGGGTAGGGCGTTCTACTCCTTGCTAGAATATTGACCTGATTCACCTTGTGCAGGCAACTACAGCAGCAGTTGTCCTGTTGCATCTAGAAGACACACTATTTTACCCTGGTCCTCCTTGACCTCTCTCCTACAATCTCTTCTACTTCCATCCATGATAGTCCCTGAGCCTTGTGAAACAGGTGTGATATAGATGTCCCGTCTGTGGCTAGGCACTCTAAACTTTGACCAGTTATGAGTTTCTGCATTAACCACTATCCACAGCATGAAAAAAAAATTCTAATGTGTTCTGAGAATTGAAACCAACATTTTCTTATTGGGCATAAGGCCCACTCCACAGGAGGAGACACATGCCTGGAAACACAAATCTGGCCCCAAACCAATGGTTGGGGATCTCAAAAGCTCTAGGGTGGAACATGTTACTATTATTTTGCTAAATAGACATAATATCAAACTATCTTCTAAATTCATCTTTCTCCCCATAGATTAGTGAGGCTTGGGTGCTTAATGAGAAATAATAAAGAATCCAACAATGTTGCTCACTGGATGGAGCAAAAGCAGATTGCCAACCAAATTGGTAAAGGTAACACAATTCCTTTGTTACCCAGGTATGCTAGAGTGAATTTTCTTTTTGCTTTCATTTTCAAAAATGAACAAATATTTCTTGGTAGCTCCAGTCTAAGAGCATCAATCATTCAGAATAAAAAAGACCATTAAATATTCCATATACAATATACTATCAGTAGGCATTAGAAAATACACTCAACATCATAAATCATTGGGCAACTACAAATCAAAGCTACAGTATACAAATTCAGGGCAATTAGATGACAGTATTGAAAACTAATAACCGTTAGTGAGGATGCAGAGAATTTAGAACTCCGTACATTCCTAGGAATAACGAAAAATGCTTAGTCATTATGAACAAAATTTTGGTTGTTTCTAAAAAAGCCAAATATAGAATTTTCTATAGTAGAGCTAGGAATTCCACTCATAGCACATATGCCAAAACATTGGAAGAAGCACTCCAAAAATACGTGTAGAAAAATGTTTATAGCAGTACTATTCTCAATGTTAAAAAGTAATGTGGTCTCTCTAGTTAATATATATCATCAGAAACATAAATCACTGAATTACTGATTATCACTAAGTAAGGACAAACAATGGAAATAAATGAAAAGTGGATTAAGCCAAATACAAAAGGTCACATGATATATGGTTCCATTAAGATGAAATAGCCAACATAGGACAATCCATGGAGGTAGCAAATACTAGGGGCAGGCTCCAGGACTGGAGGAACAGAAGAATGAGAGATAACTGTTTAATGAGCTCAGGATTTCCTTAGAAGTGATGAAAATGAGAGGCATTAGACAGAGGTGCTATTTGCCTGACACTGAGAATGTCCCAATATCAGTGAATTGTTTGTTTGAAAATATAGTTTGTTTTGCTGCATGAACTGCATCTTACTGGAAAAAGGAAGCAAGATCTATGAATTTTTCTCCTGCCATACAATGTCCCCATGAAACAGAAGGGAGGAAATAATCACAGACCAGGGAGGAACGGAAAAAGTCTCTGAATTTTACAAATGCTTAGCGTCTTCATATGCAAGGTCTTCCTCTCCCAGAAAGAGGTTCCTGAACTTTTATGTTTGGAAAGCTGTGAAAGCCCGTATTGTCTGTGAATGGCTCAGAGCTCCGTCTCCTCTTACCTTCTGTTGCTCCTGTGGTGACGCAGATATTGCATGCTCTTTTTCTTTTAGAAAAAGCATTTCCATGTCCTCCTATGCACACTGACAGGTCAGCAGTATTAATTACTCTTCTGTTGCTGTGTTAAAACACTACGACCAAGTCAATTTATAGAAGAGTTTATTTGGGCTTATGGTTCCAGGGAGATGAGAGTCCATCGTGGTGGGGAGCTGTGGCAGCTGAAACAGAAATATGAGTGCTCCCATCTTCAAAGGCAAACGGGAAGCAGAAAAATAACCTAGAAGTGGCACAAGAGTCCCCAGTGACATGCTTCCTCCTGAGAAGTTACACCTCATAAAGGTTCCATGACATCCCCAAACAGTGTCTGTCACCAACTGAGCAAGTGTTCAAGTACTTGAGCCTATGGAGGACATTTGTCATTCAAACTGCCACATAGGCATTCCACTTTCCTCTAACATGTGCCTCTCACATCCCTCTCCTATATCCAGAGAGAAAGTGAATGCTTCAGTTTCCAGATTTTGATGACAAGTCAATCCTTCCAGGTACTCAGACCAAAACCCTCTCTTGACACATAAACTGGACCTATGCATGACTTCCATATTCTCCCTTCAGAATATGTCCAGAATCCTCTGTCTTGGATAGCTTCTGCTACCTGCCCTGGTATTACCCAGGTTGGAGCTGACATCCTTTCTCATTTGACTACAGCAACAGCATCTTATCCCAACACATTGTCTCAGTCATTGCCCGGGTAAGAGTTTCTACCAACACAGCAGCATCAGTTGTCCATTATACAAGTAGGTTGGACCAGGCCACAAAGAATATTGTTCAGTGGTTTATCTTCTGCAAAGAAAATGCAAGTTTTTACAACCGTGCCTTGGGTCCCACACAGTATTTCCAACACTCTGATCTTGATCCTCTGTGAAGTCTTGCTCACTCATTGGCACTCTAGCCATAGAGATATCACCCTGTTGCCCTCAGGCATATCAGTCCAGTTCCTGCCACAGAGCCTTTGCACTTCCTTCCACTTCTGCTTAGAGCAGTCCCCCCCCCTCCTGGGTTCATATTCTCTCTCTTTTTGAAGAGAGGAATTCTCCCATTCACATGCTGTAAAATTCTCACTGTAGTTTATCGCACTCCCTATTCCCCGTTTTCCACTTCTTTTCCTTTGGGAAATGTAGGGTACGAGGAGAAACACTGGCAAAGGTGAAGGAAGCAGCTTCAGGCGACGTATAATCACAGCAGTGAAGTCACAGAGGCCAGGGTCCGCACAGCCCAACTGGTCCTCGGTGTGCATGGCCTGGTGCAGTAGGAGGCTCTGGTGCCCAGGAAGAGGGAACCATTTTGAGCTGTACTCAAAGTGTTTAAAATCCAGTTTTTACGAAGGATCTCACAGAATATGGATGATAGGTTTTGTCAGGCATGTAGTCTGGCACTCATCAGATTAAAAAATACTGCTAGATTTCTGATACATCAATTTGCCTAGGTGTTCTAAGCCACTGATTATGAAGACAGAATTATTTACTCTTTTATTTTTCATAAAGAAGGGGGCAGGTAGTGTTTTATTCCCAAGCCTACCTTAATCCAAGTCCCAGTATTTTTCCAAATGTTTCTGTTATTGATCAAATTTCATTCACTAAAATCACGGCTTCATTGCATGTAAACCAGCCACTCCTCTCATTTGCCTGGGACAGTCCCATCATGTATGTACCTGTGGTCCTACAGCATGATTCAAGGGCTCCTCTTACTCTCAAACCTAATCAGTTGCATGACCACTTCATCTGATGCCATATCCCCTATTGCTGTACCATAGCTAGCACAGAATCCTCAGCAACAAACCATTTGTTGTTGAGATTAACAGCTTATGTCTGAAATAAAACAAACAATATTTTACTACATTGTGCATGTGTTATCAGTCATCAAAATGTTTTCTATCCATAGTAAGCAGTAGTATATAGTTCAATCTTTCGAGTGAAACTCATGCTCTATGGGTTTAACTTTAAAATCCTCGGAATGGCATTGAATTTCCAAGAGACTGTGCCTGTGCAGTATATCTCATACTACACATGCCTCTGAGTGTCCTTGGAATGCATCCTGTTCATTGTATTTTAGGCCACGAAAAGTCATTCCATTGATTCAGGGACATTTACACAAATGGAAACAGACAAAGACACACATTGACAGAGAGAGAGAGAGAGAGAGAGAGAGAGAGAGAGAGAGAGAGAAAGAGAGAGAGAGAAAATCCTATTGTATTCCTTGTTTCTACACCTGAACTGAAACCAGTTCCTAAGTTATGACTAGTTACTGATTTTCCCATAATACATTTCTCTGTAATCAGTTGGTGAAAAACACATGTAAACACAAGTACATACAGAACTTCAGAGTCATTATGGCTGAGGGTGAGATTTCACATGCACATACAGAATTGCAGAATCATGACAGCTGAGGGTCTGATTTGATTCTATTGCAATTCCTATTTCTCAGGTCATGGAGTAACATAAATATGATATTTATCAGGAAAATAATTTGGCCTAAACAGCAGTTTGGATTCCAATTCTTTAACTGCCATTTGACTTCAAAGTTCTACTTTGTAGATAAAGGGGGTCTTTCCCTCAGACTCAAAAGCAGATCTGAGATTTGAAACCCTTAAACATTGAGAACAGCAAGTATTTTAATAGTCCTTTCTGCCTTACCAGCATCTTCTCTTTCCACTGAACAACCTGGAAGAACACACGACAGCCTCTCTGTCTCTCATGTCTGCTGAATATAGAGGGTAATTTGTCTTTATGAGGACTTGTTACCATTTTGTTCTGCAAGGGAAAATGCCATCCCATGTCCCTTTTGCACTTGCTTGTCATACTCCCAAGTTCCTCTCTGCCTTTCTCCTTCCTTCTCTCTCCCTTTCTCTTCACTCCTTATCAAAAATTCACAGTGCACATTCATCCTCAGCATCGTTGAGTCACCAATAGGTGAGTGCATAGCTGGAAGCAATCACGGTTATCTAGGCACAGGACCACAGTCCAAGGCAGAACACGTACCAGAATTTCGAGCTGTGACCTTGGAGCCATGTTTCAGTAGACGGACAAACACATTACTGCTGCAGTGGTTTATCATGTGCAGGTGGAGGCTTCGCCGAGTCCGGATCTTGACCAAACATTTTGCCATCCTGTTCTTTCTAGAACTCCACCTTCTCTCACAGCCCAGGGCAGACACAACCACCCATAGCAGCCTTCACCTTCTGTTCACTGTCCATTTTGTTTCAAAGGACCAAGGCAGGGCACATTGAGAATGAATCATATGTCAGGTTCCTAATGTAGCCCACAGAAATAACTCATGAGGGATAGACTTGGGCCCAGGGGGAGGGAGAGGGATGCTATTTTTAAATTCTTCACTCAGTCCTCTGACAAAGAACAACATTTTATGCAGAGTCCTCACCAGCCTTTCGGAGCCCATCTACACCAGCGATCTCTGACAAACAGAAAGTGTCCCCAGCATAAGAAGACAATTTTCTACTTTCTCTGGAGCTGTTGTCTTGGTCTCTAGTCAATTCTGGCTATTTTCTTTCATGGGCTGCCAGCTTGTCCAGACATGACCTTTCAATTCTACTAATGAAGCACATGCAATTAGATATATAGGTATTTAAACAGTATAACATATAGCCTTTCAATCCTACTAATGAAGCATGCGCAATTAGATATATAGGTATTTAAACATCACTAATTGTTATGGTAGGTTACTTAGGTATAGACACAGATGTTTGGATGGTATGTTAATCCATGAATTACATTTTCTTCTGTTAAGTATGACAGGATCTTCGTGTGGTTTATAACATCTCCTAACCATTAGAGGATGCAAACTTGTGGCATCAGCCGTGGGTTATTCCTCCAAGGAGAGAGCTAATAGCCAATTAAATTTGGGATATACAGACATATGGTTGCCACTGCTGCACAGTATTTCTCATCCACCTGTGCCCCTTTTCTAAGCCTAGGGAACAATCTGGGGAAGAGGGGGCGTGGTAGAATGTAAGGGCTGCAATTGGAGTGAATGGTGAAACTACAACAATATAGACTGGACACTCATTTGATCAACTTGATTGAACATACAAGCCCCCCCCCCTGCTGGATGGTGGGACCCATGAGCTGTGTGGGTTTGGGCACAACTGCTCGCAAATTAGTTTTACATGAAGGATGCTTGTACTCACAAATTATCACTTATTGTTAAAAAAATGAAAACAAAACAAAAAAAACCAGAAAGATGCAGAAAAGATACAGCAGAATGCATGATCTGGATGGATAGGGGTGGGGTGGGGGGAAGGGAAGGGGATATATGCCTGAACTGAATTGGAAAATGATGTATGAAATACACAAAGCACCAATAAAAAGAAAAAAAATTAATAAAAAAAGAAGACAATTTCCTAACTTCCCAGTGAAATAAACAACAGACTTTTATTTCTTTTCAAATATGTTTATTGAGCCTCTATTATGTTTTAGAATAGAACTGCCCAATTAAAATCAGTGGAGGCCACATAGTTTTAAAATGGGGAAAAAGTCTTTCAATAAAGTCTAATGAATCTTGAAGTATATCACAATTAACTTTAATGATTTGAAATAATGGTATACAAAATAATATCATTTCAACATATATCCTCATGAAGTCATTTAATAGTTTATGTTCCTTAATGAGACTACATAATTGGGACCGATATGCCACGTATGCACAGGTACAGCTCCTTTCCATCCATCGAGATCACCAGGCTGCTGTTAGCGCCCAGGCAGCCTCACAGTGCCAGCGTGTAGGGCTGTACAGCTCTCACCAGACTGATGAATTTTTGCATGCTTCACCTTCATTCTTACACTGTGTTAACAATTTGCTTTATAGATAAAGCTTAGGGAGAAGAATGGACCTGTAGAAATCCATAAAATCACTAAATGACACAGCCATGTTGAAACTTGGCATTCAGTTAAGATCAGTTGACTAAAGAGTAAATCCCCAGAAAGACAGCTGCCAGGGCTTCAATTACTGACCGCAATGTTCTCTCCATGCAGGACTCAAGTATCACATTCTAACTTTCAACGCTTTAAAACACTTGCACTTGAGCATCTGACAGATAAATGTGCTTGCATTCCAGGGTGGGTCCTCAGGGAACAAACATTCTCATTTTTTAGGACATGCTGCCATGTTGAAAATCTTCTAGTAAAATTAGTGCCTGAGATACTTTCCTTTCACTCTGATTTCAAAAGAAATATATCTCCTCCCATTATATCATCCTTCATTTTCCTGCTTTTAATGGCTCTTATTACCATTTTACAATGAAAGTCTTTTCTTTGCTGATGAGACAAAGGTTTACATTTAGAACCAACATTTGAAATTCTGTATTGCTTTACTACTTTATGAGGATACAACTTGTCAATATTTATAGAAAAGGTTCAGCAAAATATATGGAGTTTTCCAGGTATGGTCTTTTTATCTCCTTTGAGAAACTTATTCTGAGTGAATTGTCAGAAATGTTGGCAGAATATTCCACCCCTAGTTAAGAGCCAATGGCATAGGGCAGATGCTGGAAGAGGAAGAGTCACTTTTCTTTAACGGTGTGAACCCTGATAGGTCGCCACAGTCCAGGGCATGGTTCACATCCAAGAATGTTTAGGGAATATAAATTACAATCAATAGGGAAAGAAGTTGGGTGGGTAGTGGGGTGGGGACGGGTCTGGGGGAGACTGGGGGAGGGAGAGATTATAAAATGTGTGAAATTCTCTAAGAATTAATAAATCTAATTTTTCCTGATTTATATTTTAAAATGTTTTGCTTTATGTGTTTGAGTGTTCTGCATTCATTCAACTGTACCCATGTCATGCATTGCCAGTGGAGGACAGAAGAGGATATCAGATCTTCTGGAACTGTAGTTGTGAATGGTTGTTAGCTACCATGTGGGTGCTGGGATTCAAACCCAGGTCTTCTGCGAGAGCAGTCAGTGTTCTTAACTGCTGAGACCTCTCTTCACCCCAATACAAATATTTTTTGCTTTTACCAAAGCACCATTTATTGTATTAATAAACCATCAATCTAAATTTTCATTGTGTACATTATCCAATATATTTCATAACATATAGAAACTAAAATTCATTTTTTGAGGAGTTTAATGGTGTGAGGAAATATATATATATATATATATATAAATGAAGAAAGAATATTTACTTAAATAGGAAGAATTTAATCATGTAGCAATACAAACAGGACTAAAGTGAAACTAGGTCATAGGTCCCCAAAGAGGAGAAGGGGATGGCATTCAGTGCACTATGACTGAGGTAGAAGGGTCACACCTGTGGACCTCCCAGGGCCTCCTCCTCCTCACCAGTTGTTAGTTCCAGGTATGGTACAGAAAGTCTGAAACATACATAGGATGACCCAGTTTTGAAAGTTGAGTATTGAATCCAAAACTTCAAATGTCAAACCTGAATTTGTTAACATTAAAAAAATTATTTACTTTAATATTTTTATTTTATGTATTTCATATAATAGATCTTAATCAAATTTAGACCCCCTCCCATCCATGACTCCCATATCCCTACACAAGATTTCATGCTTTCTGTCATATACGTTAAGTCATATTCAGTCAAGCATTCATACCCAAATGTCCCTTGGAGTAAGTTCACCCATTGGAGTCTAGTCAGCCTATCTAGAATTATTCCCTTGAAGATCTACTTCTCTCGCTCAGCAGTAATCAGTTGCCAATAGTTCCTTGGCTCGGGTTGGGACCTGCTACCTATTTCCCTTGTTCTATGCTGAGTTTTTATGTCTGATTGAGTCAGCATGGATCTTGGGCACATTCCAAGCTTATGTGAGCAAGTTCCCAGTGGTCCCTGAGCTATGGGTGAGTGAGGTTTAATATGAGAGACCTATCAGAGACACACATTGTACAGGCTATCATTCTCTAAAGTTTAGCCAGTTGCAGCCATTCTCTAAAATTTCTGTGTGCATCACACTCTGCTTGTATGAGGAAGACTCACTGGTGAAAGTTGAGGGATATATTAATATTCAGTCTACCCCCTGTTCCACTATGTTCCATGACCCCTCTGTCTAGAGGTTCTACTGTAGATGTGTCACCAAGGGCTGGGCATCTCTCAGATGTGATAACTTCCATCTGTTGCAAAAAGAAGCTTCTTTGATGAGTGGAAAGGTATACTTGTCTGTGAAAGGATCCATATTTGGCATACAGAAAGAATTTTCATTTTTCTAGAAATATGCTACAGTGTTTTCTCTAGGATCTATGACTCTCTAGCCACATGTATTTGGCTTTATATTTACAGTGCCACACATGAGTTCTCTCTCATTGAGACGGCTTTAAGTCCAATTAGAAAGATGTTGATCTTCCTTGTACTTCTTTTTTTTAATCTTTTTTCGAAACAGGGTCTCCCTGTAGTCCCAGCTGTCCTGGAACTCACTCTGTAGACCAGGCTGGCCTTGAACTCACAAAGATTCGCCTGCCTCTGCCTCCTGAGTGCTAAGATTAAAGGCATGTGTCACCACGCCGGCTTTTGAATGCCCCCTAGATAAAAGGACCATTTTTGCACCAGTAGAGATAATTTGCCACGCCACTCATTGTGGTTATAGCTAGATTGGACCATTGATTGATTTTTGCCATTAGCAGCTTGCACAGTATCCTCTGGAACTGTGAGAGCTAGTACTCAGGAGAAGGCGTCCAGATCGGTTCCAGCTCCATTGTTCCAAGTCCTGTGTCTGAAACATGTTGTATCTTCAGCCACAGGGTCTTACCTTCAAGTTCAGGGAGGAAATCAAGGCCTGTTGAACTAGATTGTGTTTATTTGGGAGTCTCCTTGACCACCCTGACCAACAACACGAAGGGAGGTTTCTCCTGTTTGGCACTGTGTTCCTTGTTACATAGACTTCAGGAATGCTCTCATGTTCAGATTCCGTATATGTATTTTTCAGGTGGGGCTTGAGTTAATACACTCCCCTCTGGCTTTTTATGCCATCAAACCTTTCTTTATCTTTCCTGTCTTTCCCTATCTAACCTCCTACCTTCTCCCTAGTTCAAGTACCCTCAATTCCCTGATTTCCCCCTCAGTAATACCTGTCTCCTATTATCCAAGCCTTGTTCAGTTCATTCTCCCCTTTACCCCAAGGTTTCCCCTCTGTCCTTCCTTCCCCACTGACCAGTTGGACAACATCATTGTCTTCATTCCTGTGCTGGTAACATCTGTTTCCCACTATCCTCTATCAGGCTTTTTCTTTCCCTTCACCTACATGGTTCTGTTCCATTTTCCTGGCTCTTACTGTTACTTCAGGATATATGTTCACATATAAGGGATCGGTGCTTTAAAAAAATTTTTTTTTTATTTATCTTTGTATGTGTATGAATGTACTGTCTGCATGCAGGTTTGTGCACCCATGTCGCGCAATGCCGCAGAGGTCAGAAGAGGGTCTCGGATTCCCCTGGAACTGGAGTTCTCCTGGAATTGGAGTTACAGACGGTTCTTAGCCGCCATGTGGGTGCTGGGGATCGAACCCGGGTACTCTGCAAGAGCGTCGGTGCTCTTAACCGCTAGGCTATCTCTCAGATAAAAAAAAAAATTTAAAAGGGATCGGTGCTAAGATCTGCAAACGAGGGAGAACATATGTCACTTATTTTGCTGAGTCTGTGTTACTTCACTTACTATAACAGTTTCTAGCTCCATCCATTTACCTGCAAATTTCATTTCATCCTTCCTTACCACTGAGCAGAACTCCGTTGGGTAAATATATGACATCATTATCCGTTTGTCAGTTGAGGGATATTTAGGTTATTTCATTTCTTAGCTACTGTAAAAAGAACAACAACAACAACCATGGATGTACAGGTATCTTTACAGGAAGGATGAGTCCTTTGGGTATATGCCAGCAAGTGTTATAACGGGATCATATGGTAGATTCAGTTTTAGTTTTTTTAAAAAGCTCTTCATGTTGCTTTCCATAGTAGTTTTGTAAGTTTAAATTCCAGTCAGCAATGAATGGCGAGTCCCTTTTCTTCACATCCCCACCAGCATTTTGTGTCTTTGGTTCTCTTCCTCTTAGCCAGTCTGATTGGGTTAAGATGAAATCTTAAAGTGGTTTTGGTCTTTTTTTCTCTGTTTACTAAGGATATTTATCACTTTTTAAGGTGATTCTTAGTCATTTTTATATCTCTCACCCTCAGCTAGTCCCTATCTTTGAAAGTGAGATGAGTTTCTTGAAGATAACAAAAATATGGATTTTGTTTCTTACTCCATGTCACTAGCCTGTGTCTTTTGACTGGAGAGATGAGGCCACTGATATTTAGAGTTATTATTGAAATAGGTGTTAGTTATTGTCACTTTAATTTGTTTGTGTTTTCAGTCCTAATTTGTGTTTCTGTATACCTTCTTTCATTATTTTTCTGTAAACTCTCAGGTATAATCATCACTATCTTCTGTCTTTCATAGTGCTTCGAGAATTCTTTTTAAGAGTGGTTTGGTGGATATGAACTCTTTCAATCTATTTGTGTCATTGAAAATTTTCTGTCCCCCTTCAACTATGACAGATGTTTTTGCTGAGTAAAATATTCTGGGTTGGCCTTCGTGGTCATTTACAACTAGGGATACTTTGGTCTAGGGTCTTCTGGCTTTCATAGTTTGCATTGACAAATCAGCAGTAATTTTGATGTGTTTTCCTTTATATATAACTTGTTTTTTTCTATCAGCTTTCAGTACTCTCTCTTTGTTCTGAACATTCAGTGTTTTTACTGTGATATTCTGTGGGGGGTTTCTGTTCTGGTCCTATCTAATTGGTGTTTCATGTACTCTTGTATCTGTATAGGTATGTCCTTCCTTAATTTAGGGAAGTTTTCTACTATAATCTTGTTAATGATCTGGTCAATACTGTTGTCCTTCAAGTCTTCTTTTTCCTGTATGCCTACAATGCCTAGGTTTAGTCTTTTCATTATTTCCCATATTTCCTTCATACTTCATTCTTGTGGGTTTAATTTCATTTCTTTTTTTATAGTCTTTCCTTGAGGAGTCCAGTTCTTCAACTTTTCATCCAGTCTTGATATTCTGTTTTCCATTTCATTCAATCTGCTTGTAAGGATTTTTTTTTCTCAAACTGACTGTATTAGTCACTTTTCCTTTGCTGTGATAAAACCACCGTGATCAAGGGAACTTATAAAAGGAAGAGTTTGTTTGCGCTTATGATTGATGGTTCCAGGGAATTAGAGTCCATTGTTGTAGCGGGAGGCATGGTGGGGAGCTGGAGCAGAAAGTTGAGGTTCACGTCTTCCAATGGGCCCAGGAAGCCCAGATAGAGGGCAGCTGGAGCCTGCACAGCTTGGTAACTCCCTAAGCCAACCCCTAGTGACCTACTTTCTCCAACATGGCCACACCTTCCAAGATCTCCCAAAGCAGCGCCACCAACTGGGGACAAAATGTCTGCATACGTGAAGCCTATGGGGGACATTCTCATTCAAACCACCACACTGACTTACTGGGCTTTCAATTCCATCTTCATTTTTGGCTTGGGTTTTCTTCAGTTTTTCTCTTTTGTGAATTCACTTTTCAAGTCTGGAATTGTGTTTATTGTTTCCTTTAGCTTCATATTTGTTTTCCTTTGAGCTTCCATCACAAGTTTATGCCTATCTACTTTGAGTTGTTTGTCCATATGTTCGTTAGGTTCTTTAGTCATGTTCATAACTGTTCTTTTAAATTTTGATTCATGGAGTTACTTAAGGTGATTCTCATTGCAGTGCACTTCTGTCGGTCTGATGGGTTTGCTGAGGACAAATTCTTTTGATTTTTCCTACTCTTTGTGCTTTTGCATTGCTGTTTGGGCATAAGAATATCTTTGGTTGGTTGTGTGTCCAGTAGGAAATTCTATTCTGCCTTCGTGTATTTGAAGTTTGGTTTTATATATATTATTGATATAGCTTGGTTGTTTTGTGCTCAGATATGAAAAGATAGTTTGTATGAGCTTCAGATTCTCTCAGGGTATTAGGCTGGTCTGGACAGTAGTCAAATCTGTGGTAGGTAGATCAGAAGTGGGACCAAGTGCAAGACAGAGGTGCATAGAGCCTATGGAGGATCTAACAAAGGAAGCTGGAGAATGGAGGTAGTCTGTGTGCATGGGATTAGGACTCAGTAGGCTGGTCTAGACTCAGAAGGCAATCCAGAAATTGGGGGTGGAAACAGCAGGAACCACACTGGGCCCAAGTCTAGAAGAGGGACAGGGTATGGAGAGGGTATGGAACTCCCCAGGCTGAAGGGTTATTAAAATGCAATGGGCAGGATATTATATACCAGTGTGTAGGTAGTTCTGATGCAGGCAGATCAAGAGGCCAGGGGCGAGATGCGGGTGAAGACAGCCTATTGAAGTTCTAGCAAAGTACACAAGAGGATTAGCTATTCTGGGATAGGAAACTAGCCCAGAGATCTGAAGCAGAAGAGCAGAAGCAGCCCCAGCCCCAAGGCCAAAAGGGGCACAGAGTGCAGGGAGAGGGTGGAGCTATTCAGGTTTCAGGAGAATCAATGTGTGGTCTGAAAATTTCAGCTTTAAAAATTCATAAGTTTTCAGCCCTTTTCAATTTCTCTTTGGATCTAAGTCTCAGTAAAATCTTCAAATACAAAATAGACATTTTAACAAATAAGTGTAGTCCTTAAACAGTGATCATTAGTCCTTCCCTCCTCATTAGTCACTAACTGTAGTTCTTAAAAATATTGTTGAGAAGTTTCCTTGTCCGGTGTAGAGGCAGCAGACATGCTTGAGAAGTTTCCTTGTCCCGTGTAGAGGCAGCAGACATGCTTGAGAAGTTTCCTTGTCCCGTGTACAGGCAGCAGACATGCTTGAGAAGTTTCCTGGTCCCGTGTATAGTCAGCAGACATCCTTGAGAAGTTTCCTTGTCCCGTGTAGAGGCAGCGGACATGCTTGAGAAGTTTCCTGGTCCCGTGTAGAGGCAGCAGACACGCTTGAGAAGTTTCCTTGTCCCGTGCAGAGGCAGCAGACATGCTTGAGAAGTTTCCTTGTCCTGTGTAGAGGCAGCAGACATGCTTGAGAAGTTTCCTGGTCCCGTGTATAGTCAGCAGACATCCTTGAGAAGTTTCCTTGTCCTGTGTAGAGGCAGCAGACACGCTTGAGAAGTTTCCTGGTCCCGTGTATAGGCAGCAGACATGCTTGAGAAGTTTCCTTGTCCTGTGTAGAGGCAGCAGACATGCTTGAGAAGTTTCCTGGTCCCGTGTATAGTCAGCAGACATCCTTGAGAAGTTTCCTTGTCCCGTGTAGAGGCAGCAGACACGCTTGAGAAGTTTCCTGGTCCCGTGTATAGGCAGCAGACAT
>VZQC01009709.1:131011-192980 GCA_009823505.1 Rhizomys pruinosus
AAAAAAAAAAAAAAAAAAAAAAGAAAAAAGAATAAAACCAGAGTGAGAGCATGCATCAGAAGGTAGAACTGGACCTGGAGCACCTGGGTGAAAGGTAATTTGGGGACACTCAGCACAATGTGAGCTAAGTGTCATTAGGGCCTCTTAATTAGGAATAAGCAGGCAGCTGACGGAAAAAAAATGCTTCAACATTATTAGTCCTAGTACTTAGTAAGCAATCCCTAAAACTCTCTCTAGAAAGTTGGGGTTTAAACCATGTATGTTTAAAAAGATGTATTTTTGACCAACATATTAATATGTATATACTCTGAGTTGTAATTATTTAAAACTCAAAATATTTCTATGCAGTTTGATCTAGTAACTTTATTTCTGACAACTGTTCAACATTGATTTTTACTTCCAAAATGAGAAAATAATATGATCGTAATGTGTGATTTATGCTGCCTTGCTATCTGACAGCAATTTGACATGTCAGGGAACCCTCAATGCTTTAAGGCTGAATTCCAGCAGTATATTAAGTTTTCACCCTAGGTCTGTGTCTTCTTAGAAGTTAAAAATAGCTGCTGTCTTCAATTTGATTGCTAAATGTTTAGTGTCACTGAAAATTATTTTGTTATAAGAAACATATTTTGTTATAAGAAACATTTTGTTATATGTAGTTAAATGTCCTTTGACCTGCATTCAAACTTACTGTTAACTGTGAACCCTAAATGTGTTTTGGAATTAACCTACCTGGTATACATGTGGAGTATCTAGATGTATATTTTGGAGTAATATAAAATTAAACAGAACAACAACAACAACAAAAAGACTCATTCAAAGATCAGACCAAAACAGTAAACTTCTGCATGGAAAGAGTTTTAAAAACTGAGAAAAAGATGCAAGAGTATACTTAACATGTATGGCAGAATGCATAAGTTCTTGGGGGTGGGGGGGACAGAGGTGTGGAAGAGGTCTAATTCAATTAAGAATTGTGGTATGACATGCTCAATTAAAAGTTAAGAGAAAAAAATAAACATCACACTGTCCTTAGATAAAATCCCTCACAAAGATTAGACAAGGAACAGAAATATCATAATGTATGTATAATATCACCAAAAATGCACAAAGAATTCCCTCAGAGTAGAATTAATTTCAATTTGCTCACCAATACTGCCTATAATTCAGTCCTCCTTCCTTACAAATAAAGTGTTTTCTCTATCCTAGTTGAATATACAGCTTAGAAAAGGACTGATACTGCTTAATGTGGATGCATCAGGCCCTCTAGTGATAGCATTGTTTCCTTGCATGTCTGTACGATCACTCAGAAGCTTTGTTGGAAGAACATATAATACTTATATACTTCTTGATTCCAATTAGAACAGCCTTCTTCAGTTTGTGTGCAGTACTGTCAAGAAAGAATCAGTTTTTTTGCTTTGATGTAGGATGGCTTTTCCCCCTTAATGTCTGCTTCATAATTTTATTGTAACAGAGTACGAGTCACTATTACTTATAAACTGTTATTCTCTGAATAAAGGTAATCAAATTAAACTTGTGAATGAAGAACTGCTTTAAGAAAACCAAAACAGATGTTTCATAGCTGGTTGTATGTTTGATTAGTGAGTTAATTCAATTTACAAATATAAATTTGTAAGGTTATATTACAACTAAAGATACATTCTTAGAGTAGGCCACCTATCACATCTGTTTCTCTGAGTACAGCTTCCCAAAGGAAAGTGGCTTTTATCTTAAAGCAGACCACAATCTACTTGCATGTAAAATTTTGGACTGTTAGGATATAAAGAACAAAGGTCAAGTTCACACTTGGATATATCTCACATGTTTGCCCCCTGGAGAGCTCTTTTGCTTTTTTTAAGACTCATGCATAAGCCCTGCATTAAAATGTTTTTATTTTACCAGTTAGTCTGAAATTTCATTTCATTGATTGAAGCCAAAAATCTTGGTTTGGCTTGAATAGAGGTCTCTAAAATTTAGGAGACCTCCTCAGATGCCTAAAGAAGAAGCTATGTCTCAGTCACTGATGAAGTTTCTGGACGCTTGTGCTGAGATCTATCTTGAAGCATTGTTGGCGAGCTTCTCATCTGTCACTTGCCTGGTCTACTCTGCCAAGTTAGCTTGGCATCATGACCTATTTTCCAATTAAAGTCAGATGCCCAGCCATAAATTACACATCTGCAATGCAGCCTCTACACTCAAGGTTCAGGGAAAATAGCATGACAGGGGCAGAGAGACTATTAGTCCATCTCTCAACTCTAGTCAGAGAAGTTTCCTCATGCAACAGATGGTGATTTTCACAGAAATCTACCATTGGTCAAAATGTAGATAAGAACAGATGCAGAATGTGTGTCCCTGGAAAGGATTCTTATATTCAACCTCTGCCACTCGGGCCTCAGGGACCATTGGAGAAGAGGAGGCAGAAAGACTGTGAGAGTCATGGGCTGTTGCCCATCACTACAAGGAAACATCATCCATACCAGCATTTTCCAGGCAGCTGGGAACTTTCTCATATGGACTTACAGACATGGTGACAGCATGCACAAGACCCACCCAGACTCAAACCACACAAAAACTCATCACAGAAGAGGGGAAATTGGAAAGTATTCCCAACTTTGGCTGAGGAAATACTAGCAACTGGTCACTTTTGGGTGAGGGAGAGTTGGTCTTCTTTAAGGAGTGACACAAGATAGATTGACCAGACACACTGAGAGACATCTGAGAATACAAACGACTCAATAGGACTTAACATACCTGACAGAATGCATGAAATCTGGCAGGGAGGCTATGGGGAAGGTGAGATAGTGGAGAGGGACTAAATATGTTTAAAAAGGAAAAAAAAACCTGAAATAGTGAAGTTCTCCCCAAAACAATAAGCCTCTGCTTTGAAAAAAAAACTCTGGAAAGACTTAGAAAAAGATGCAAGACATGTATGGCAAAGTGCAGGAACTCAAGTAGGGTGGGGGGCATGGAAAGGGAAGTGAGTCTAAATTCGATTGAGAAATGATATATGATGTATGGAAATAATTTAATAACAATAATAAATTTTTTAGAAATATATGAAGTGCTCAAAAAGTGAATAAAATATTTTAAATTTTCAATTAAAAATTTTTAAGGTCATCAAAATCCAATACTCTCATTCAAAATCGATACCTAAGTATCTATTAATACCAAAAAGTTTTCTTAAATGTTAATTAGCTAAGAAAAACAATGTCTCCCTTGAAGAATAAAGATAAGTAGATAATTTCATTTTCTGAAAGACATCACATTAAAACATTCCATTCTGACTGGAGGAAAAGACTGCATTTGGGCATTTCTAACTTACTCCTCTGCTTAAAAACTCAAGGAGATAAATTTTAGGTTCATGTGTGGCCAGTTTATCTGAGAACTCATTCATATGGACATCAAAAATGTTAGATGGAACTCATCTTCATCTTCATTAACAAGTAACAATTGAGTACCACAAGTAAATGAACATTCTTTCACTTTTTATTTCTGAATCCCTTTAGATTTTAATGATTCCTTATATTTAATTTGGTGTATTTCTAAATTATAAAATAATGTTAATTTTGGTGTTAATGAAGTTATATTATTTTTCTCATTAATCATGTTTTATTATTGTTGTTATTATTTTATTACCCAGAACCCCTACCCTACTCAAAACTAGTTTCCATGTTTAAAAGACTCAAGTATTTTCTCTTTTTATAAAGAATTCTGTTTATCTAACTATCTATAATAGAGTGACTCCTTTTATAGTCCCATTTCCATTTCTAATAATTCAAATAAAAATTATTTTCTGTATAGGCAAGGTCTCCCATGGCTTTGGAGACCTTGCCTATACAGTTGGCCTCAGTCTCACAGAGAATGCTTCTGTCTCTGGAGTGCTGTGATTAAAGGTGTGTGTCAATGCTACGCCCTGCAGGAAAGTTGATTGTTACACCTACAAGGGTTATAAAACTCTGATTTCTAACAAATCTGGTCTCTTTGTTTCTATTTTATTAATATTTTGTAAAAATGAATAAATCATTGTAAAAAGTTTAAAGAAATATTTTATTTTTATATTTCTTCTATTATATAGTTTTCATCTACTTTTAAAAACTAAAAATAATATACCAATATAATAAATCAATTCAGTATTCTTAGATATGAAGTATTATAATTTAAACATTAAAGATCAATCTTTTTTATTTTTATTTTTTTAAGTTTTATGTGTATGAGTGTACTGTCTGCATATAGGTTGGTGCACCCATGTCGTGCAATGCCGTGGAGGTCAGAAGAGGGTGTCAGATTTCCCAGGAACTGGAGTTAAAGACTCTTCTTAGCCACCATGTGGGTGCTGGCAAGCAAACCCAGGTCCTCTGCAAGAGCAGTCGGAGCTCTTAACCGTTGAGCCATCTCTCCAGCCCCGATCAATCTTTACTAGAGTTAAAGCTAGCCATTCTACATGAGGTTATAGCTATAAGATAAAACTGAACAAAAGAAAACCCAAAATTTAAAAGATATTAGATGTGTTTAAATACTCCAGATATAAACTACATAGCTCATACTGTACAAATAACAGTACATACATGAGGAAACATATAGTCAATATTGGATTCTTGGGGTTTTTTGTTTGTTTTTTTCTCTTTTTTTTTTTTTTTGGACTTTTTGGTAGCCCCAGTTGAGCTGAGCTTGCTATGTAGACCAGGCTGCCCTTGATGTCACAGAGATCCACCTGCTTCTGCATCTTGGATGTGATTGTTGAGATTAAAGGCATGTGCCACCACGCTCAGATCAATCTTATTTCTTAAATGTATGTTTGCTTCATCTGTTACCTTTACTCCATTTGTCCAAGAATTATTCTTGCTTATTTTAATTTTTCATATAGTAAATCTATTATTATATGTTACAAGTAACTGTTGTCAGAAAGAACAGCAAACAGTCAACGCTGGTTCATGTGGGCTAATAATTTTGCTATAATCCAGGAGTTCCTTCCTTATTATCTTTACTAGCTATTCCTCTCCCCCGGAAGATTGCTCTTCCTGTCTACTGAACAGCTTCTTCCTCACCAGATCCTGAGAAGCATCTCTAGCAACGTGGAGATAAATATGTGGCCTGCTGCCTGCACAAGATGTGATGCCTGGTCAAAAGGAGGATTTATGAATGAAAGTTCCCAGAAAAGTTGCATCTTGAAAGTGAAGGCCAATCAAGTGATTGGAACTTCAGTGCTTGTGGAGGGTTTGGAAGTTTGCATGTCCAGAACCTTATTATCATTCTTCTTGGGTAATATTTTGTCTCCTAAATAGTGAGTCCTTACCAAGCTCTGTTTCTGAGTTAACATCCTGTGACTTACAGATTAAAAAAAAACCCTTGGAATATATAAACTTAACAAAGCCTTTGGTCCCACCAACCAAAAAGCTGAGTGCCATCTGAAAACATCTGTTGTCTATTACTAAGATTTCTCTTTTGTTATAATTGCCTAATTAATGTTTCCACCAATGTATTGGGAAAATGTCCTGCTTTATGAATTTTCTTTGCTTTGTTTGAGGTGAAAGTTGTGCTTTTTTGTTGACAGATTTCATAAATAAACATTGGAGATTTCTTTTTAAATTTTATTTATTCTTGTATGCGTATGAATGTACTATCTGCATGTAGGTTTGTGCACCCATGTCGTGCAATGCTGCAGAGGTCAGAAGAGTTAAAGACGGTTCTCAGTCACAATATGGGTGCTGGGGATTGAACCCAGATCCTCTCCAAGAGCAGTCGGTGCTCTTAACCGCTAGGCCATCTCTCCAGCCCCCTGGAGATTTTTCTTCATTATTCTTCTATTAGTTACTTTTCTTTTGTTTTCATAAAAAGCCATTTACAGAAGGAAGAGTTTATTTATCTGTTTAAAACTTTCAAGTCTTCTCCATATTAAGATTAGAGTCTGCTCCTTGCTTTTCCTGGTAACCTGGGAAGCATTAGTGGCAGAGGCAGGTGGAATACTACCTGTGTGGGTACCCCTCCCTGGGGAATTCTCTGGAACAACCCTTGTCTTTCACTTTGCACAAAACTCAACTCCCAAATGGAACAAAGACCTAAATGTGAAACCTGAAACTCAAACTGTTAGCAGAAAACATTGTCAGTAACCTACAGGATATAGGTACATGAAAGGATTTTCTAAACCTGACATCAGTTGCCAGGAATTGAGGTCAACAATTGGGATGTCATTAAACTAAAAAGCAAAAGAAACAACCAAGGAAGTGAAGAGAAAACCCACAGAGTGGGAGAAAATCTTTACCAGAGATATATCTGGCAGAGGTTTAGCATCCAGAATATATAAATAACTAAAAAGAAAACAAAGAATCAAGAAAACAAGTGACCCAATTAAAACATGGGCTAAAGATCTGAACAGAGAGTTCTCAAGAAGAAATAATGATTGCTAAGAAACATCTTAAAATGTTCAATGCTGTTATTAATTAGTTCAATGCAAATTAAAACTACCTTAAGATTTCATGTCAGCCCAGTCATATGGGCTAAGATCAAGAGAACAAATTAAACCAACTGCTGGGAAGGGTGTGGGGAAAGGGGAATGCTCATTCACTGTTGGTGGGAATGCAAGCTTGTACAACCTACCATTTGACCTGATTATACCACTCCTTGGCATTTACCCAAAGGACTCACCCTATTTCAGAAACATCCATGTTCATTGCTGTTCTTTTTACAAAAGCTAAGAGATGGAAACAACTAAGTGTCCCTCAGCTGATGAATGGATAATAGAATTGCAGTTTGTTTACATAATTGAGTTCTCTCAGTGGTAAAGAAAGATGAAATCACGAAATTTTCAGGTAAGTGAATAGAACTAGAAACTCTTAGGTTGAGTCAAGTAACACAGACTCAGAAAAACAAACAATGTATGTTCTTCTTCACTTGTATGCAGACCACCATACTCTTATACGTGAGTCTGTATCCTGATGTAACTGTAGGAAGCAGGAAAATTGGGGCTGGATGGATTAAATGGGGGTGTTTAAATGGGACAGGGGAAGGAGGGTTATATAAGGTAATTTGGGACAAAGGGAAAGAAAGAGCTCAAGAGAGGTAGGACCACAGGAGACTGGTACTATCAAGGGGGAAATAGGGAAATGGAGACACTTTAAATGGGAAAGTAATGGAGGAAGGATTGATGGGGGAGGAGAGAGAGAGAGAGAGAGAGAGAGAGAGAGAGAGAGAGAGAGAGAGAGAATCACTAGTGTAAAAACCAGAGAAAATCATATTAGTCTACAAGTTAGTGAAAATGACACCTACAATATCTTTATATGAGTCCATGTGCATGGCTAAAGGCTACATGACAGTGTCAGACAGGAGGAACCTTCCTTTGTGCTGTTGGACAGGGTAGACCCACAGACTCCTGAAATTATGCAAGCTTGATTTCTTCCCAGCACTTTAAGGTAAGACCCAATTGATGAAGATGGGGCATACTTTGGAGACAGGATGCAGAGCAGTGGAGCTGGCTAGCTCTCACAGCTTTGGAGAGCACTATGCAACCTGCTAAGGGAGTACATCAATCAATGATCCAACACTAGCTTCAAGACCAAATAACCACATCAATTACCAGCACAGCTTGTGACAATGGTGCAGTAGTGGCACTCTTTTTTGGTCTTTGTGAGACAGTGTCTCCATCTAGTCCTAGCTGGCCTGGAGCTCACTATGTAGACCAGGCTGGCCTTGAACTATCTTGGGGGCAATTAATGGCTATCTAATTGGAATTAAAGCACACTCAATGGGAGGAAACTCTTGTGTGGTACTGTAAACATAGCCAAATACACATGGATGGAGAGGTCATAGAGTTTAGAGAAATCTGCAATGCTGTCACATCCTTAGACTAATGTAACTTTTTACTAATAAGGATACAAACACACACACACACACACACACACACACACACACACATATATATCACACCACCAGTCATCAGTCATTAAATAAACTTCTTTTACACCAGAAGGAGACTATTACAGAGTACCACAACTGGCCACACACAAATATGTGTGTGACCTAAGGCTCACTTAACAGAACAAGGGGTAAAGAAGACACTAATGAATCTATCAACTCTCATTAATGAAGCTCCCTCAAACAACAGAAGGCAAGGTATATAAAAGGATACAAATGGCCAAAGTGTACAGATTAGGAGTCTGCAGAATGTGGGTCCTTGGATAAGACTCCTATGTTAAGTTTTACTCGCCCAGACTCAGAGTCCATTGTGAAAGAGGGGGCAGAAAGTTTCTAAGAGTCAGGGAGGCAATGCTTGACCATATGGAAATAGAATCCTACAAGTTCTTGGGAACCTGCTCATATAAACCTACTGAAATGGTGTCAGCCTGCACAAGACCCAACGCAAACTCAAGCACACAACAACCCAGGATGAAACTGAGGAAATGGGCAGCAGATCCCAGTCTTAGCTGAACAATATTGGCAGCTGATTTCTGTTGTGTGAGGAACAGCTTACCTCCTTAAAGCAAGGGACTCTGGACAGCCTGACTAGACCCCAGTGGATGAACTTGCACCTAGGAACATCCTGGGACATGAACATGACATAATGGGTCTTAACCCATGTGACTGAGTTTAGAATCCCAGTGCAGAGGGCGGTGGAAGGGAACCAGAGGGGACGGAATTGCATTGGTGATTGAGGGACTGAGACGTTACATACGGAACACACAAAAGGGATCTCGATGGTGATTGAGTGACTGAGACGTCACATAGGAAATACACAAAAGGGATCGCAATGGTGATTGAGTGACTGAGATGTTGCATACGAGATACACAAAAGGGATCGCAATGGTGATTGGGGGACTGAGACGTTACACACGAAATACACAAAAGGGATCGCAATGGTGATTGAGTGACTGAGACATTACATACGAAATACACAAAAGGGATCACAATGGTGATTGAGTGACTGAGACGTTACATATGAAATACACAAAAGCGCCAGCTGCTCTTGCAGAGGACCTGGGTTCGATCCCCAGCACCCACATGACAGCTGAGGACCATCTTTGACTCCAGTTCCAGGGGAAGCCGACGCCTTCTTCTGACCTCCGTGGCATTGCAGGACATGGGTGCACAGACGTACATGCAGTCAGTACATTCATACATATACAAAAATAAAATTTGAAAAAAAAATTTTGGTGGGGAAATATACAAATAGTTTCCTTTCGAAGGATGAAGATCTCAGGTGTTTATTGGATTTCCCTGTATCAGAAATACTTCATCTTTTGGCCTTTTTTTTTTCAGTCTTTTTGAGACAGGGTCTCCCTTTAGTCCCAGCTGGCCTGGAGCTCACTATGTAGACCAGGCTGGCCTTGAACTGACAGAGGTCTGCCTGCCTCTGCCTCGAAAGTGCTGGAATTAAAGGTGTGTACCACCATACCTGACATATATAATATATGGATATTTTTGGATGAGTCTTGTAACCTGTTGAGCTATTATATATGCCGGGCATGGTGGCACCTGGCATATGTTTAAGCAATAAAAATTGGAGGGCATGGAAAGGGAAATGAGTCTAAATTGAACTGATAAATCATGTATGAAACACACAAAACTTCAATAAAAATATTAAAAAAGAAATATTTGGTATTAATGGACCTGGAAATATAGTGAGACAGCATAGTCCTTTTGATTTAAGCTTGCTTAAATGCATGTTAAATAAACAATGGGGGAAAGTAATGCTGAAGAAGCCAAATAATATAGTTAATTACTTGAATGCATGATAAAATAGTCTGGAGCTCAGGTGCCAGATTCTAAAACAAATGAAAATTGTCAGAAGCTGTAGTTAAACTAATCTTTGGCTCCCAAAGTTACCACAGACCCAGAATTCTGGAACCAAGTTAGAAAAAAACTTAAAAGGAAGCGCATCAGTCGTGGGCTTCTGTTTCTGTTTCTGGTTTTTTTGTTTGTTTGTTTGTTTTTTTCTGTGTGGACATTGATGAAAAGAGTTTTATAACCTCTGTAGGATATTAAAAGAAGCTTATGACTATGCTCCCCAAACTAGGCATTTCATTCATAATTATCAAGATAAATCTCCCCCTGCAAAGAAATGCTTTGCAGATTCTGCATTAAGGCTGTTTAAGCTCTACATATTAATATATTACAATGGAAAACATGACAAAGCTTCAGCTTTTCCTTGGTATTGACATTCAGTAACTAAAGCCACCTTTGATAGAGAAGATTATCTAATTTGGGAGGTCAAGTTATTAAATTTTTGCCTAGAATTACCTGGCATTTAATAAAATGAGTTAAAATAAAATATAAAAAATATCAATATAGGAGAAAGGATACTTAAGTATTTCAGATTATCTGGCTCCATCTACAGACATGAGTTAACTAATTATAGATATAAGCTTTAAAACATCTTGTTACTCCAAATATAGCCAGGGAGAAATTCAAGCTAGGAAACGGATACTTTAATTGGCTTGATTGGTTTTGATCGTGAGTGCTAACTGTGTATTCATCCTCTTATAAGAATGACCAATATCAGAAGGTGACCCTTCAAAATCAAATGTTCTGACTTTTGTCATTTCCTGTTTCCAGTACAAAACTCAACAGGTTACAAGACCCATCCAAATATCTATATATCCCTCTTCCTTAAATGTACACACACACACACACACACACACACACACACACACACACACACTGGCTTCTTTTAAATTTCCTTGCTTCCACATGAACTCTTTGCTAAGCACACAAAACAATGGATTTGATGTTAGCAGCCACATATGAACAGAACATGCAGTGTTTTCATCTGAGGCCTGGTCTCATTCAGTATATATGTTTTCAGTTGAATGAAAACCTCAGTATTGGTCATGGGTTACTTTCTCATGAGTTATTGGTCAGAGAGGCCACAACACTCATAAGCAATGCAGGCTACTTTATTACTCTTATCATAAGTAGATAGTCCCTAATGCTCAAGCATCCACACATTTTGTTTGCAGGACATAGAGAAATAAGTCTTGAACTGACAAGGAAGCTCTCTTTCCCTGGTGGTTAGCTTTAATAGCTCTGGAAGATGTTACACAAACTGTTGAGAGTGGAAGATACCAAACATTGGACTCTGCATGCTAAATTACCAACCTGCCCATCAAGATGAACCCACTGGTGAAATAGTAGCAAGACTGTCTATAGAGGTAACCAATTACACTCTTGAATGGATTGGAAGCCCATTCCACTTTATGAACAAATTTATGCCTAGTACTAGAAACATATTTAAACCCATGGTGAGGAAAATCATAGGCACGACAGAAGAATCTACTGAGTGTTTTAGTCTTTGTTCTAAGTGATCTTGTTGCTAAACTATCTTCTAAATAGTTATGCTTATATCCATAGATCACAGATCTATGAACCTTGTTCATAGTTTCTTACTGCAGAAGGCAGGGTCAATGCAGAGACACATAACTGTTTACAGTGTTGAGAATAAGTGAATAGGAATGTTCAGCCATAGAAGGAACATCTATATCAACCCCCTTCTAAGGCCCAGAGATCACTGTGAAAGAGTGTGGGGGGGTGGCACTGTAAGAGCTAGAGGACAGAGTGGAATAATATGAAATAATGTCTTCTGTACATGACATGAATTGTTTGCAACTATGATTTCCCATACAAGAATTATACAAAATCAAAACTTGTTAAAAATTCCAGCTTAGGGGGCTGGAGAGATGGCCTAGCAGTAAGAGCACACCCACATGGTGGCTGAGAACCGTCTTTGGCTCCAGTTCCAGGGGAATCCGACACCCTCTTCTGACCTCCGTGGCACTGCACGACACGGGTGCACAAACCTGCATGCAGACAGTACATTCATACACATCATAAAAAATAAAAAAAATTAAAAAATTCCAGCATGGAAGGGGGAGGGGCTCCTGATGGCTCACATCTATGCCGAGAAACAATTGGCAGTTGATGGCTTCGGAGGGAACGAGAGTCACTTTCCCTTGGAAGGGTGGCTGCTGGCAGATTCCCCTTGCTCCAGTGGAGATCCCACGCTCATACACACATGGACAACACTGACTGAACTTAATAGGTTATTTTTTAAAAGAGTGAGCAAGCCTGGCATGGTGGTGCATGCTTTTAATTCTAGCACCCGAGAGACAAAGGGCAGGTGGATCAAAGTGACAGTCTACGTAGTGAGTTTCAGACCAGATGAGGCTGCCTAGTGAACCCTCGTGTCAAAAAATAAAATGAGGCTTATCTTCCTTTTAGTGTTAAGATGGGTGAACTTCTCTGCTGGTATTTCTTGGTACAACCTACACGACAGAAGGCTGTATCCTTTCTTTCTCAGCCTTTGAGTTGGTGACGTTTTGACCTGTGGGAACATACAAAAAAAATAAATAAATAAAATGAAATGAAATAAGATAAAAAAGAAAGGTTCACAAATGAAAGAAAACAAGAAATTTGTCCTTCTTCGTTTGGCTTAATTTGTTTGATATGATGATCTTGGTTTGCAACCATTTTCCTGAATCGTTTTGTACTTCCAATTTTATTTTTAATTCAGTCACCTGTTGATGAACACTAGACTGACTGTATGATTTTACCATTGTGAGTAGTGTTGCTTTATATAGTCACATAAAATCACTTCTGCATGTGTATAATTAAAACATTTGCTAAATTGGGGGAAGGAAGAAACTAGGGAAAGGGGAGACCGAAGAGGGTTAAGGTCAGGTGAATGTTATACTCGTATGAAAATGACTTTGTAAAGCTCAGTAATATGTAAAGGAATATATGCCAAGAAAAGTATATACAAATAAAGATTAAAAGTTTAAAACAATGAGAAAGGACATGATGCTGAGAGTGTTTGTGAGGGACTAGGGTATATATGACCAAGATACAGCGTATAAATTTATGAAATTTTCAAAGAATAAAGTGTTAATTATTTAATTAATTAATAAAGTATAAGACAGAATTAGATTATTCAGTAAAGGGAAATTCTACTTAAAATTGCATGCGTGGGACACATAGTATCTTTGGGAGAGCATAAAAAGCACAAACCTATACATTATGGGAATAGGAGGAAGACATAAAAATCGTGGAGGAGGGGCTGGAGAGATGGCTCAGTGGTTAGGAGTACTGTCTGTTTGTGCGGAAGAACTGGGACTATCAGCACTGATATGATGGCTAAAGGTAACCCGGGTATCTGATGCCCTCTCATGTCCTCTGAGGGCACTTCATGATACAGGTGCACTTACACACATGCAGGCATGACACTCATACACATAAAATAAAAATAAATTAAAAAATTAATCATAGAAGAAAATGTCCCAAATCTAATATACCCAGCAAAATTTCTTATCACAAATGAAAAATAAATTTTAAAAACTTGCCAAGAGGGCTGGAGAGATAGCCTAGTGGTTAAGATCGCTGACTGCTCTTGCAGAGGACCCGGGTTCGATCCCCAGCACCCACATGGCGGCTGAGAACCGTCTTTAACTCCAGTTTCGGAATCCGACACCCTCTTCTGACCTCCGTGGCATTGCTCAACCTACATACAGACAATACATTCATACACAAATGAAAAAAAAAAAAAACTTGCCAAGATAAAAACAGACTAAAGGGAATTGTGATCAAGTAAACAAGATCTGCAAAGGATTCTGGAGGAGAAGGATAATCACGTGACACTGGAACAGTTGTTGAGCAACAGTGGTTTAAGAAAACACCAATTAAAGAAGGCAGTTTTACCGGTTTTATAAGAGATTACCTCTATAATAGTTGTCTCCAATTTACAGTTGGTGGGGAGGCAAGAAAGTCTCTCGTATTAAAACCTTTGCGGCACCTAGTTGTTACATGTAGGATCCACAGAGGTGTTCGATGTTTGTAGCAATCTGAGGCTTTTCTTCCTTTCAATGTTCAGACGGGTCAACCTTTCAGTTGGCACTTTCTGGTACATCCTACTCAATGCAAAGCTCTATCTTTTCTTTCTCAGCCATTAAGTTGGTCACATTTTGACCTGTTGCAGCATATAAATATTTTCCCGTAGTAGTTTGAAGATTTGAATTGCAAGGTTTTTGACGAAAAGGTTTCATGTCTATCTGTATCCCCCCCCCTTTTTATTAACCCATGAGTCTCCAGAAGGCAGGTGTATTATACATACCTATAGGGTGGAATCAAGGCACAGATTTCATCAAATTCACCCATGCTGTTTTGGGTGACTATATATGATTAACTTGGGAAGCAAACTTAATTTTTACATTAAATCATCTTATAGGTGCAAGAGAATGCTACAAGGTGATACTGTACAACAGAGAAATTATAGAGAACATTTGTATATGCCAATCCCAAAGTTATTGTTCTACAGTTTTTATGTAAAACAAATATGGACAACAGTGATTTATATCTCCATTTAACTCAGATGCATTACCTTTTTTTATCAGAGACTGTAAACCAATGTTGTTTAATATACACATATTTATTTTTACTAAGTCCTAAAACTCCATGTATCCTGTAGACAGTGTCTGGGCAAAATTGGATACTTGTTGAACTCATGTCAATTAAATATGCATTAATCGAATATACACCCGTGTCCCTCTCCCGCCCCTCCCCGCCTTCCCAATTCACCAGAGAGAAAGATGCAGGACAGTTATGGCAGAATGCATGATCTGGGATGGGGTGGGGTGGGATGGAGGGGGGAAGGGAAAGGGAAATATGCCTGAACTGAATTGGAAAATGATGTATGAAATACACAAAGCATCAATAAAAAAATACTGAAAAAAAAAGAAAACACCAAAGGGCACATAGGAAACAAAATGACAGTAATTGAAATACATCTTTCAATAGTAAATAAAAATTATGATCTCAATGGCCCAAAGGACACACACTAGCAGATTGGGTTGAAAAAGGATTCCTTCTTTTGCTGCATCTAAGAAACACACCTTGCATTCCCCACAAGTCTTGATGATGGAGCATCCAAAATCTGTGAGGCAATGTCTGACTAAGAAGGCACATCTAGTTATTTTACAACTTTGACAGAGGAGTAATATTAAGAATACCAAAACTGAGCTGGGCATGGTGGTTGCACACCTTTAATCCTAGTACTAGTGAAGCAGAGGCAGGCAGATCTTTGTGAGTTCAAGGCCAGCCTGGTCTACATAGGGAGTTCTAGGACAGCTGGGAGACCCTGTCTCGAAAAGACCAAAACAAACAAACAAACAAAAAGGAATACCAAAACTGAAACAAAAAACGAAGAAAGCAAGTTATTTATTTTTCTTTATTTGTTTATTTTTAAGGGATTCTATAATATAAGAGCACAGTTGTTTTCAGATCACATTGACATTGCTCAGTTTGCCATACAATTAGGTAATTGGTGCTAGCATCCACAGGGGACACCATTTGTCATTTGTTTTTCTGGGACTGTGTTACTTCACTCAGCATGATATCTTCTGACTCCATCCATTTACCTGCAAAGTTCATGATGTCATCTTTCTTTACTGCAGCATAGAACTCCATTGTGTAGATGTACCACATTTTCTCTATCCACTCATCATTTGAGGGGCACTTGGGTTGGTTCCAGCTCCTTGCTATTATGAAGAGAGCTGCAATAAACATGGTTGTGCATGTATCTCTGCAGTAAGATGAGTCTTGTTGGTACATACCCAGGAGTGGTATGGCTGGGTCAGGTGGCAAGCTCATTCCAACTCTTCCAAGGGTTCTCCACACTGCTTTCCATAGTGGCTGTACCAGTTTACATTCCCAACAGCAGTGGATGAGTGTTCCCCTTTCCCCACAACCTCTCCAGCACTTGGTATCATTCTTGATACTAACCAGTCTTATCTGAAACAAGTTATGTTTTTAAGTGGACTATGGATCTGAACAGAACAGATTTCTCAAAAGAAATACAATTTATTCATAAACATTTAAATATTTTTTAAACATTATTTTAAAAATACCATGATTACATCAAAGAGCTTTGTATAGGCTGAAGAATTTGGAGAGGTAGTGAATGCCCAACTTACGTTACAGCAGTGAAAAATTTCACAGAACTGTTGAAGCTTGGAGCACAGCTTTGTCAGTAAAAAGACTCAAAAACTATGCTAGACATTTAGAATTGCAAATTTACATTCTTAAATATAATTACATATTTCTAGTTTGAAATTAGTTTAGTTATTTGAAAAGATTTTTTAAACTTCCTATACTGTGATTTTTATCTCTAGAAATTCAATTAAGTGTTTTACATTTTCTGTGGACCACTGGTGAAGGTAAAATGGGGCTTTCGATGAGTAATTTCTATTATGGAAAACCTCGTGGTGCCTGGGGAAGGATAAAGAATCAATGCCAAGGCCTGGATGTGCAGGACAATGTGTAGAGTCCAGACAGTAAGTGGCCCCTCAGGGGATGTGGGAAGTCCATTCTAGCATCTGTCCTTCCAGCATTAAGATCTGTAAATGACAGAGACCTCCATGGTCCCCATCATAAGCCCAATACAGAGGCAAAGCTACTGTGATGCACAACCTGGGCCTTCAGATAAAGGAGATGAAGCAGTGAATGCAGTAACTCAGAGAAGGCTGAAACTGCTGCTCAACATTGGAAAGTCCTCCATCCTCCAATCTACTAGGCCATCAGTCAACCACCAGAAGAATGTGGAACTGTGGCTCATGCTTGGCAGTCAACACTTCCAGGTTCATGTGAGGGGATTACAGCTCCAATTTCACAGAAGGGACCACAGCTCCAGCTCACAACAAGGGACCACATATCCAGGCTCACAATAGGGTAACAAAACTCCAGCTCGCTGGTGGAGACAACAGTTCCAGGTTCACAGCTGGGGACTATAACTCTGGCTCATGGGAGGGGACCATGGCTTTAGGTTCATGTGAGGTGACAACAGTTCCAGGCTAACCCAAGGGGTCATAGTTTCAATTGCTCTGGTTCCTACTATTTTCCTGAGTCTATTACTCTGCCTACATGAATATACTTGTGTTTAAGAAATAGCATTTTGGCTTCCATATAACAAACAGAGACAACAGTTACTTGCTGACTTGAATTTCTCATTAGAAGTTCATCAATATTGGAGAAAACCACGTTTCATTTTGCTGAAGTAGATATTTTGCTGTGTTTTCTTTGTCACGGTCAAGGATCTGGATGACTTCTTTTGGTGTCTGTGATTTTTACATCTTCCTCCTTTGCCAGAGTGAGCCAGTGATGAGCCATCTTCTTACTGCAGTCATCTTTTGCTGAGAGCAATCACCACTGCCATCTTCAATCTCCATCCATTTCTTCTCTTACCTGCCAAGTCCCTTCTCACCTGTGCCTCGTCATCTGTTCTTGTCCTCCTTGGGGTTGGTCATCTGGATGATGATGGTCAGGTGACCATGGCCACAGGCTGGCCCAGCTCCTAATGAGCTCATAAATATTTTTACACTTTTAGCCATCAAAGAAGTGCAAACCAAAATACTTTGAGATGGTATTTTCAACTAGTGCAGAATGAATATCTAGAAAATAAGTGAAAGACAGACCTGGGGGAGTTTCTGGATCTCTTCCCCCCACCCCCCTGTGTGGCCATGTTAGCAAGTCTCCTTTTTCTGCCTTTCACTATTGATTTGTCTCCTTTCATTGACTTTTTGAGGACAGGTGGCTGTACCTGACTTGTCAGGGCACATGCTGTGATCCTAAACGTAAGCCAGGAGCTCCAGACTCACTCTGAAAACTCTGAAGACTATTCAGGAGGTGGCTGATATGTTTTGATTAAACACCAAATAATGCCCGACCTGGTAGGAACACTTGGAGCAGCCCGACACTGCTCCAGGCAGGTAAGCTTAGGACAGATTGACTTTTGTGGTGCTGGACAATTGATTTTCTTGTCTGTGGGAAAGGGTCTGGTCGCTGGCAGAGGCTAGATTGTAGCCCTAAGCCTGGTGGGTCGCCCTTCTCCCCTTGCAGCCAGAAGGGGTACTGAGTTTGGGTCTGACTCTGGTGCCTGACTTGGGTACCGTAGTTGGGTCGTGTGTTCGGACTCAGGTTCTGGACCTGGTAGGAACACTTGGAGCAGCCCGACACTGCTCCAGGCAGGTAAGCTTAGGACAGATTGACTTTGTGGTGCTGGACAATTGATTTTCTGGTCTGTGGCAGAGGGTCTGGTGGCTGGCGGAGGCTAGATTGTAGCCCTAAGCCCAGTGGGTCGCCCCCCCCCCCACACCCGGAAGTGGTCCTGAGTTTGGGTTTGACTCTGGTGCCTGACTCAGGTGCCAGGGCGTGGGCTAAGCCATGCATCCCCACCCCCACCAACAACTGGAATTGATGAAGAGATAGTATCCAGTGGATTGGATTAGGAGAACTCTCAGAACAGGAAAGGAAGAGTGACTTAGACTTTCAATATCCAATATATAAATAAATGTGAAAAACTTTAAACCTAGACAAGTCAACACTCCATAAACAAGGAGGGGGAGAAGAAGAAAAAAAAGCATTGGAAGGACGTAAGCAAAACAAAACAAGCTTTCAGCCTTTAACACACTGAAAAGGCCTTTGTGATTTGAATCACAACATGGAAATCCACATGACAGGGACACGACGAAGGGACAACATGGGAAAGGTGCAGGATAATTCCACTCCAAGCTCTTCCAACCCTGTTGGAGACAGGTACAATGGGATCCCCTTGGAGGTGACCCCAGAAACAGACCTTAGAGGAATAATTGCAGACCAATGCAGAGAAATTAAAGAACATAAAGAAGAATTCAGAGAACTAAAGGAAGGGATTGACAAACTCCAGAAAGAACTAGAGAAGGAAAAAAAAAAACAACAAACAGACATTAAAGCATTAGAAACACTAAAAAGGAAGCCAACCAACGAATTAAGGAGCACATACAAGACTGAGAACGGACCACAGTAAATGGATAGGTTATTAAAGAAATTCACAGGATGAAATGAAATTGGAAATAGAAAGGCACTCATCAATAAGAAGGAAAGGAAGGAAAAAGCGCAAAATAGAATGGAGGAAGGTGAACGAAGAATATCAGATCTGGAAGATAACACAGGCAACTAAAAAACTCAATAAAGATTGAAAAATTTAAAATACAACAAAAAGTGAACAACCAGAAATATGGGACACTATGAAAAGATCAAACCATCCTGCAGTCATAGGAATAGAGGAAGGAGAAAATCTCAAGGAATAGTATTGAGCTATCTTAACAGAATAATAGATTAAAAATTTCCCCAAAATAAATATAGACAAACCCATTCAAATACAGGAAGCACACAGGAGCTCCAAATTGACAAGATCATAAAAGAAACTCCCCACGCCATATCATACTCAAAAAAAAAATGACTAGACACTGCCCAAAACAAAGAATAAAAATTCTTAAGGCCATACAAAAGAAAAACAAGTCCACATACAAAGGGAAACCCACCAAATCACAACCGACTTCGTCGACGCCAACAATGAACAGCAATAACGAACATGGAGCAAAGCATTTACAGTGTTAAAGGACTATGGATGCCAACCCCAAATAATTTACCCAGCAAAATTTGATTACCGTTGAAGGAGAAGAGAAAAATCTTCCATGCGACATACACTAAATGATAGAATACATTTTCAGGAAAACATTCCTCCAAAAATACACACATTGAAGCAATTCAAAGGGCAGAGGGGAGAAGGAAGAGCAACGAGAGTCCTCAAGCACCTGTAAAAGTAAACTAATAAAAACATAATCGAGGTGTAGAATCTGAGACGAAAGTCCAAAGGGATAATAAGGGGAAAGGAAAGCACAGTCCATCTTTCAATTATAACCTTAAACTATGAATGGGCTGAACTCCCCAACCAAAAGGCATAGACGGGAGAAGTGGATAGGAAACACAAATCCTCTATAGGCTGTCTACAAGAAACCACTCTCAATTTCAATGACAGGCACCATCTTAAAGTGAATGAGTGGAAGAAAATTGCCAAGCAAGATGGTACGCGAAACCGAAAGCAGGTGTTTGCTATTCGAGATATTGACAAAACGAGACTTCAAAGCCAAAAGAAAAGCAAAAGACAAAAGACGGCCACGGCATCTTCACAGTCCACCGTCGTAATCTTTGCAATAAAGGGGGGTAGAACGAAGACCACAATGGCGAGGAAAGGACAGCATCTTCAAACAAGTTGCTGCGGCAAAACATGTCCGTGATCCAACCACTTTAAGAAAATGAATTCAAAAGCCCTACCTCTCGCCTTCTACAAGAAAGTCAATTCCAGACAGATTAGAGACCCACCTCAACGTGAAACCAAAACTCTGGAGTAATAGAAGACAAACTTTGGCAGCAGACTACCAAGACACTTAGGCATAGGAAAAAAGACTTTCTAAATAAAATATAACAACCCAGCGAAGCAGGCCCACAAAGAAATAGGTCAGACCAATTGACAAATGGAGACCTCATATAAACGCAAATCTTTCTTTAAATCAAAAATAAACAATAAAGGAAAAAGAGGGAAAAGCACCACTGATTGGGAGGAAACACGTTACTGCCAGATACTCGACAAGCTTAATTTCCAAGAGCTATACAACTAGACTTACTCAAAAACAAAGAAAAATAGAAAACAACATGAAGATCGCGTCAAAGGATGGAGTCAAGAGCTGAAGAGAGACTTCACAGGGGAGAACTAGAAGATGGCTGAGAAACATGCTTAAAAACCTATTCAACGTCCGAGCTGGAGAGATTGGCCTAGCGGTTAAGAGGCGCCGACCGCTCTTGCAAGTAGGACCCGGGTTCGATCCCGCACCCACATGCGGTGAGAACCGTCTGTAACTTCAATTCCCAGGAGAACTCCAGTTCCACCAGGGGAATCCGAGAGCCCCTCTGAACTCCCGGCGTGGCAACACGACACGGTGGCACAGACTTGCATGCAGACAGTAAACAAGGCATACACAGACATAAAAAAAAAAAAAAAAAAAAAAAAAAAAATACTGTTTCAAGCGTCACTCAGAATAGGGGAAATGCAAATTAACAGAGACCAACTCTAAAAGATATCACCTCACACCGATAAGACACTTGGCAAAGATCAAGAAAACTAGGATTGAGACCAATTGCTTATCGAGAGGTTGTGGGAGAAGGGGAACACTCATCCTTGCTGGCGGGCAATGTAAACTTTTACAGCAACTATGGAAAGCAGTGTGGAGAACCCTTGGAAACTCAAAATGAACTTGTCATCTGACCAGTTATACCACGCCTAGGTATAATACTCAAGAGAAATCATCTTACTGCGAAATACATGCACACATATTTATTGCAGCTCTAGTTTAAGCAATAGCAAAAAGCTGGAACCAACACCAATGCCCCTCAACTGAACGAGTGGATAGGAAAAATGTGGGACATGTACACAATGGATTTCCTATGCAGCAAAAAGACAAGGCAATGATATCATGAACTTTGCAGGTAAATGATAGGGGAAGCGTGAGGATTTATATTTAGTGAAGTAACACAATCACAAAAAACAAACGACGAAATGGTATCCAGTGTAATCCCTCTAGATGTGGATGCTAGCACCCAATAACCCAGTGTTTAAGTGAATATTTCTCGTGGAGGAGGGATGCATATTAAAAGAGACAACACAGAAAGACCTAACATCAAAAATGGACTGAAATGGTGGAACCGGAGGGGTGGGAGGGGTGGGAGATGGACATGGGTCTATTTCATTAATATATTTGTTTATTTAAATTACATGGTAATTTTTACTTAAAATTTATTTAACAATACGTTTGGGGAAAAAATGGTAACAGTATAGCACATGCTTGTACTCTAAAGTTTTTGGTGTTATGCATATTTTCTGTGTAACATCCCCGCTTTACCTGTAGGATAATTTAATTGAAGGAATTAAGTTTGCTTCCCAAATTAACCACCTACAGTCACCCACCAAATCATGGACAATAATTTGATCGAAAATTTACACTTTCGACCTCCCTGCCCTATCAGTATGTCTGTAAACTACCACTCCTTGTTGCGCCTCCTCCGGCGTCACCCCCCCCCCCCCACCTCCCACCCGGGGGATACCGTTCTCTCTTCCCCCTATTTTGTCACCCCTTTCGCTCTCATCTTAAGTCTAACCATGGGAAAAAGATTTGTGTTTGTTCCCACAAGTCAAAACGTCACCAACTTCAACGGCTGAAGCAGAAGGATGACAGCCTTACGGGGAGGGTGTCGATCACGAAAAGTGACCAACAGAGCGACAGTTTGACCCATGTGCTTACACTAAAACACGATGACAAAAGCCTCAACGCTACCAGGCCAGCAATAACAGTCTCTGCAGGAACCATATGACGAGTGTAATCTAAACTGTTTACGTTGAGTCCTAATGAAAGCCGATGTACCTTTCGTCTAGGTGCAGCTAACGAGCTTCTCAACTATGAGAGAACACCTATACCGATGGCGAGGAATATTTTCATGGAGAACAAAAAAACTGGTGGGTACACTGAGTCAGTCCTCTAACGTGCTCTAAAACATAGAGCCTCGTGACTGTTTATCCATGAAAGTAAGTCTCATCATAACAACTGTTACACACCGCTTATCCTTTATTGACTAATCTACATAAGTGACCTGTGTACCCCAAAGGATAAATCCTTTCTCTATTTGGTACAAGACCCAACATATAAGATACTATAAGTCTGCCTTAAAGTGGATGCCATACCAATGCAAAGATATATCTTATACAAGAGAGACAACCGGAGATCAAGGCAACAATGGGGGTTATTCTGCCAAGGAGATGTTAGCCAGGGGACCCCAAGCCCCCCCACCAGTAAGGTAAAAGGCTTATGTGCCTGTATACTGGGATATCTGCAAGAAGAGAGTCAGTAAGGCCTGCCCCCTGCGTCACATGACCTGATTAAGCATGGAGGATTGGTCGTCGCAGATCGACACTTGACAAGTTATACAGTTGGTTCGCTGGAATAATCAGAGGTGGGGTAGCAAAGGCCACTGAAGCCAAAAAGCAAATATGTTTTGGTCTCCTCGAGTCAAGCAAGACTCCTCCACCAACATCAGCTACACGACCTCACCTGTTGGGAGATCTGTGCAGCAAGTGGAAGCCATCAGTCCTGTACATCCAAATTTATTTGATTAATACTCCTCCTTGGAGGAATAACTCGTGTGATGGATGGCCACAAGCTTATAACCTCTAGTGGATTGAGGAGATTTATAATGCCACAGTAAGGCCTTGTCATTTTTCTCAGTGGAAAAAAAAGTAAGTCCAGGAGATTAACAATACCACCAAACATCTGTGTATATACCAAAGTAACTACCATATAGTAAATTAGCAATGTTTAAATACCTATATATCAATTGCTTGTGCTTCATTTAGTAGATCTGAAAGCTGTATCCCGTGGGGCAAAAACGGACGGTCCATGAAGGGAAACAGCCAGGAACCTGATCAGATCTCCAAAACGACCTCTCTCAGACAAAGTAGACTGTTTTGCTCTTGCCACCTGTGCCCCATCTAGGCCTAGAGGAACAATCTGGAGAAGAGGGGGAGTGGTAGATGTTGGGGGTATGTGATTGGGGTGAATGGTAAAATACGAGACTGTATATGGATAGTCATGACCACATTATTTGAATCAACTTGATTGATCATCAAGCCCCTCCAGGCTTGGATGGTGGGAGACTTGGGTCCTGTGTGGGTGTGGGGCACAAAACTGCTTGCAAATTGGTTTATCATTGAAGAGCTTTGTGCTAAAAAAAAAGTGAGCTAGACTGACAATTCTGAACTAACTGGGAATATAAAATTCATAGTTATTATCGTGTATCGGTTTGATTGGGTTGGTCTCTATATTTTTCTGACTTAATACAACATCACAGATGTGTAACCTTTCTTTTACTGTAGGACAATTTTAAAGGAACTAAGCTTAAATTTTACTTCCCAATAAGTAGAAGTCATAGTCCATAGTCATATAGCTTTTAAGAAGCAAAGTGCTCTTATTGGGTAAAATTTATTTAGCAGGTACTCAACTATGCCTAAGCTTTATCCACCAAATATCAGGATATTTTAGGCTTGTGAAGCTAGGTGATTATATTAGAATTGGAATAAATTTAGGTGTAGGTTATTTGTGTGTAAAATGTGACGTAATACATACCGGATACTAATATGGGGGAATATAAAAATGTTTAATTGTTTTATTTATAATTTGTTTGGGTTAAGGTACACGGAAATGGCCTCTACTATTTTTCTGCAATTATAGACAACATCACTTCTAACACCTTCTCTTTTACCGTGGACAGACTAAAACGGCACTAAGCTTTCAAATTTCCCTTTCCAATAAGAAGCATACGTCAATGATTAACATGTTGGGTAAAATTAATGAAAAGCTTATGCCTTGCCTCCTGTTTAGGGTATGTGTAATACAACTTAGTTTCTATAGGTCAAAACATAAAACCTAAAAAAAAAGAGGGAGTGGGAGGTGGGGTATACCTTTCTGGGATACAAATGAAAACTCTGTATTCCAATCCTTTGATAAATTTCAATTTTTGAGATCTTGAAAACTAACAATGGGAGGAGAAATTTATGTCCCAACAGGTAAGAAATCCACCAATCTAAATGCCTGAAAAACATACAACTTATGGTGTGCAGGATGAACGGAGATGTCAGCAGAGAGGTTGACCCTCTGAACATTGAAAGAAAGAGGTAGCCTCAGAATGCACTTGAGTCACAGACACTGAGAAGTCGACTCTGAATTCTTTTGGGTGTGAACTGTTTATAATGGTCTCCATAATGGAGTTTACCTTCCAGATAGGAGAACACTTACCTACCATCGCCCCTTTATAGGAAAAAAAACAGGAAGGTAATGAACCAATCCCTAACTGTAAATCAGAGACAGTGTTACAGTGGTAAAATTTCCTGTAAAACAGGTATAACTACCGTTTTTTTTAATTGATTGATAGCAGAGGAACTGTGAAAGGAATAATTCTTATATCTGAGAGGCCAGCGAATTCAATAGTAAAGTCTTTATGCTGTGTAATAAGCAAAATATATTACACAGGAAATCTCTGACATCAGAAATGAATTATTCTGCTAGAGTTATATTGGCTAGGGGATTCAAACCACCTCCCCCAATATTATAGAAGGCCTTTTTGCCTATAAGTGGGAATATATGCCAAGGAGAAAGGCAGTAAGTCCCTTTTGTCGAAGACTGGTTGTGAGCATGAAAAAAGTGTTTTGAGACGTTCACTTGCTATGTGCATCATAGCCTTCTGAAATGCCAGAGACATTACCAAAGGCCACTAAAGCAATACAGAAAAATGATTTGGTCTCCCTGAGACAACAAGACTCCCCAGTCAGATACAGCTACCCTCAACAGCCTGCAGAGATATGTGACATGGCAGCCACAAGTTTATATATATAATATAATATATATATATGATTATGTATAATATATATCCCAAATCTTATTGCTATTAGCTCCTTCCTTGGAGGGAATAACTCACAGTGGGATGTGGATTAGCACCCATCCAAAGGCATCTGTGTCTATGCTCACAGCTTAGCTGACATAATAATTAGTACTGCTTAAATGCCTGTACATCCAATTGCTTGTTGCTTTGTTAGTATGACTAAAAATGTATCACTGATAAGCTGTCAACCCGAGAAGGGAAACAACCCTGAACAGACTAGAGTCCAAAATGACAACTCCAAAGAAAGTGGAGCTGTTTTTCTCTCACCCACTTGTGCGCCCCTTTCCCAAAGCCCAGGGAACAAACTGCAGAAGAGGAGGATGGTAGAATGGCTGCGGAGAGTGGGTTGAATCATGAGACTGCAGAAATATAGTCTGGATTCCTAGATTGATCAAAATATGCCTTTGCATACAAGCATCTCCAACTGGGACTATGGGAACTTGGGTTGTTACGACACATGTGAACGATAGATACTTGGCAAAATGCACCAGTTATTTAATTGTATGACAACTGAGTAACATCAATGTTATCTGCAAACAACTGTGTCATTATATGTAGAATCCCTTAAAAATAAACAAATAAAAAAATAATAATAAAATAAAATAAATCTTAAATGTAAGTGATAAAAATTTCTAAAATGACTTAAACAACACCACAAATGACAAAAACATGGTTCTTGGAAGTATAAAACTACTTCACTCTGATAGCCAGGTCAAAAAAGCAGGGTAGTAAAATTTAAAAAGCTAAAGATGGAAACACTTGCACCCAGACAGCCACTCTCTTTACCTCTGTTTGAATCTAGTATGGTAATGAGGGAGGAGTGGGCAGGACACTGGGCAGTGTGTTCATCTTCTTGGCCCAGCTGGCTCCCTCTCCCAACTGACAGAGTAGGAGAGGAGGAGGAGGAGGGGAGGAAGGAGGCGGGAGAGGAGGCAGGAAAAAGAAGGGGAGAAGGGGAAAGGGAAGAGGAAGGGAGGAGGAATGTATCTTTGGAAAAATGACATTAAACAACTTCAGAGTCTCCCTTTCCTATATTTATTTTTTATCATTTTAATGAAGTTTTGTGCATTTCATACATCATTTCTCATTCCAATCTAGACTCATCTTGATTTTAATGAATTTACAAAGGAGGATGGTATTTCCTTTCATTAATTATGTTTTCCTTATGACCCTCTGCCTACTCAGAACACCTACCTTACTTAAACCTGGTTTTCATTCTTAAAATAATTAAAGTGTTTTCAGAAAAGATTTTTCTATTTATTCTGTATAATTTGGATAAAAATAAATCTACTTTTAAATTGGTAAAAATTATTTTGTCTTCCAAAAATTTCCTTTTTAAGGCTACCTATATTTTTAATCTAAACTTTTAACATTTATTGAAGTTTTGTGCATTTCATACATTGTTTCTTATTCCCATCTTGACTCATCTCCCCTTCCATGCCCCCCACCTCACCCCAGTTCATGCACCCTGCCATTCCTGCCCTGTATCTTTTTCAGATTCTTTTCACAGCTTTTCAAAGCAGAGGATTATTGTTCTTGGAGGAACTTTACTGTTTCAGTTCACTCCCTGTCCCAGTTCCGCGCTGTTGTTGTTCCCTCCAGTCTGTATTGCTTCACTAATATATATATATATATATATAATATATTATATATAGATAATATATCACCTATACTAAACTTATATCCTCTTATACACAACCTTTCCTTCCTTCATATTCAAGAAGATTCACAAGATTCACATTCTTTTTTTCTTTAAAATTATATTATCAAAATATGCCTACATATCCTCCCCCCATATAACCAGATTACAAAGTCTGAAAATAAGTGGTGGGTTAATTCTAGAACCTGATGGCATCAGGAACTTTGCAGGTAAATGGATGGAACTAAAAGATATATTACGAAGTGAGGTAGCACAGTCCCAGAAAAGCAAATGACAAATGGTATCCCTCACTTGTGGATGCTAGCACCCAGCACTGAGTTGTGAGGCAAACTGAGCATCATCAATTCTCTATACCCCTTTCCATGAAAGCAACTGTGCTCTTATAATGTAAATCCCTTAACAGGCTCTTATTTTTGTGGCTAACTTCAAGGAACTGAAGGATTAAGCTTTACTCCTGGTGCCTATTCAGATTTCCCACCTGTGTCCAATATCCGTGTGTTCTTAAAAATAGTATATATAATATATCGATATCTATATCTAGAATATATATAATATATAATCTTTCCTCCTTTACATAGGCTAAATGTATTTTGAGATGTATACCTCCAAATTATGTCAGTAGTTGTACAAAAAAATGATTGGGTGATGCTATAAATAATGCTTTAGTAGACTGCTTAAACCTCTCCTCATCTTACAGTTCAGAGAACTCAGAGGTACTTCTCAAGGCCAGTCAAGTTTTAATATTGGCAGTATCTAAGAAAGAACAAATTTGACTCAAGATAGGGAGCCATGGCTGTTTGGAGCCATGTGGTATCTGAGATGCTTAGTCAATAGTGGAGCTAGGAGGCATGTACTATTCTGAGAGTGGACCGAGCCCCACATCCGAAATCAGTTTCTCTAAACATCACTTTCAAATAACAATCTCTTCTTGCTTCCACTGAAATCTTAGTCTTGTCTTGAAATATTAACAAATGCTTTTGGTAAACTGAAGATATATAAATATCAATAGAAATCTATGACTTTAATCACTTTGTATTTTCTGGAGATGACCTGGAATAGTGAGATCCAGTAGACTGGCTGTGTGATCAGCTCAAGTCTCTGACTCCTACTTCCCTGTCAAAAATAGCTCCAGAATACTTCAGAGAATAATGGAATAAGGAAGACAACTAAGACAATAATGTTCCTGGTAAATCTCATTATTCTTATTAGTCACAGGAAATGGACTCTCTGGCTTAACACATCCATTCAGTGTTTACAGGGAGAAAATTAAGTTAAATAACAATGTCATTAACAACCTGACATTTAACCAGCTCCAATAGCTGCCTAACAGCATTAAATAGAAGTTTTCCAGCATCTTCTGTCTCTACCTTTTGAGGTTATTATTTTTAACTTAATTTGGTTTTACTCAAAGACCCCCAAATTAGCCAGTCTGCTGAACTTTGTTTTTTAACTATTGGAGTAAAAGGCAAGTGATCTCAACATAGTTACTGGGATATACCTTGCATAGGTCCCTCATTCCCAGCCTCAGAAAGCTGAACAAAGGTTCCTGAACAACCACATGTAAGGGGCTCAGTGGGTAAAAGGTTTGCCCCAAGTATTAGTTACTATTCCATTGCTGTGATAAAACACCATAATGAAGAAAACTTATAAAAAGAAGAGTTTATTGGAGCTTACATTTCCAGAGGGCTGGAGTCCATAGTGGCAAGAAGGTATGGCGGCAGAGGTGGCCCAAGCAGGTAGCCAAGGGATCACATATTCAAGCAGGGACAAGAAGCAGACAGAGTGGAAATCCTACTAGGCTTAAGACCTCTCAGTGGCTACTCTCAATGGTGTGCTTCCTGCAGCATGGCCCCACGTCCTCAAGCTTCCGTGACCCTCTTCAAACTGCACCACAAATAGTGGGCCAAGGATCCAAATACTAGGAGCCTGTGGGCAATATTCTCATTCAAACCACTATGCTGTGCCAAGTGGTGAGCTACTTTCGATCCCTGAAATCCATGTAAAAAGCTGATGCACTAAGCATCGTTGTTTAGCACAGCAGAAAAATTAAGTGACCCAGCCTCAAAACAAGCTGAAAGGAGAGAACAGATCTTGGCCTGCACATATGTGCATGGCATGTTCATGGCCCTGCACATACACATACACTAAATAGATAAAAGAATTTTTTGTTAAAAACTAAAGAGGCATGTATCATTTATGTGACTGGTCAGAACCATCTGGTGACTAAAGTCAACGTGAGAATGGCCAGTAGGCACGCTTCTCCTACTCTGGGCATTGAATATGAAACATGTCACGTGAGCGCTTAGATAAAATGAAACGAGAGAATTCCCTAAAATGTCAGGGGGGTGCATTAAGGTTCCTATTTTGCTTTATTGCTTTCAGTAGGGTTTTCAATATCCCCTTGTCAAGTTTGAGAGTCTAGATGCAATGTAAATGAGTAAATCCAGCTACATACTTATTATCATAATTACTTAATACTTTTGTTATGTTACATTGGAAATTGGCTTAGGTGTTTTGAAATAGGCCATCTATTATTATTGACTACTCCTACAATGCTAACTGTTAACTTTTCATTTTCTCCCTTTTCTTCTCAACCTCTGGGGTAAACATTGTTCTACTTTATACTACTATGAGTGATGTCTTTTAGACTCCACACAAAAATAAATTCTCGTGGTAGGTGCTGGATAGCATTAGTGTCAACTTGACACACCTGGGTTCGGGGAGCCTCAACTGGGGAAACTCCTCCACTAGACTGGCCTGTGGCCATGTCTGTAAGGTATTTTCTTGATTATTGAGTGATGTGTGAGGGCCCATCCCACTGTGGTGGTGCTGCCCCTAGGCAGGTTGTTCTGTACTGTGTAAGAAGCAGCCTGAGCATGGGCCAGAGGAGCAAGACAGTAAGCCGAATTCCTTCCTAGCCTATACTTCAGCTCTGGCTTCCAGGTTTCTGCCCTGGGTTCCTACTTTGGGCTCTCTAAGTGATAAACTGTAACCTTGGAGGTGTTAGGTGAATAAACCCTCTCCTCCTGAGTAGGTCAGAGTATTTTGTCACAGCGATTGAAATCAAACTAAAACATGTGGTATTTGTCTTTCTCTATCTGTATTATTTCATTTACCACAATATCCTTTAGACTTTTCATGTTCCAGGAGATGGAATAGTTTTTCGTTTCATATATAAGGTGCTTTTCCTTCAGTCATGCATCACATGATACACACATGATGATGGAGATCCCACCCAAGCAACTGTGGATAGTACTGTTATGATGTCATGATCATGAGAGTTTGGATTGTCTTTCAATTTATGGATTTCAATTCTTTTTAATATGTTCCCAGAAGTGGGACTTCTGACTCATGATAATTAAGTTTCTCTTTCTTATGGGTTCTCCATTTTATTTCTCATATTCCTTAACATTTATCTTTTTGATTGAAATATATTCTAAAAGGTTTTAGTTTGCATCTTCAGGATAATTAGTGATAGATTTTCTTTTTCCTTGTCCAGGTTTCTCTCTCCCTCTCCCAGGCTGGCTTGAACTACGTACCCTCCTGCTTCCATCTTCTAATCACTGTGATCACAGATGTGTGCCATCATGTCTGGCTATAAGAGTAGAAATATCAAGGGCTCCAGATATCCTAAAATGCATGAAAGAATAAGAGAATCCAGCTCCCGGGTCAGAGGGAGCGCAGGCTGCCAGTAGAACTGAAATGAAGGAGGTTTGCCAGTTAGGGACACAAGATGGTGCTGAGAGCCAGCAATACCACCAGACTTTAGGGACTAGGCTATTTAACAGTACTTCTTTACTCAGTAAGTGTGTTGAGCACAATTTATAGGTTATAAAACCCTGTGCCTTGCAGAGATTAAAAAATATTCCAGGTTTCCAAAAAAAAAAAATCATAAGTGATATGTTCTTTCTTCCAGTTCTTACTTTTTATGATGTCTAATACAACTGTTAGGTTTAACATTGATACTTTGCCCCAAAAATTAAAAAAATAGATAAAGCTTGTGTCTCTATGACAGAAAATTATTCTTCTAAGTGATTAGTATCAATGTCTAGAATAGCAAAGGTCATTCAGAGTCATGTGGATATCTGCAGAGGAAAAAGCAACTAAGATGCATAATAGAAGCAAGTTTTTGATGGTCGGCCTAAGAGTAGAGTTGAAATCTCATCAAGCAATTTCTTTGAGTACTCTGCAGGATCTTCTCAGAAAACTCAATTCTGGTAATTTTCCTATTTGTATCTACTAACCACAGTTCACTGACTCCATATTAAATCTGTTTGGTGTTCCTGTCCTTGGGAAGGTTCCCAATGGACTGCCTCCATTTTCTGGCATCTTGTTAAGTGGTAGGCTCTCTCTCAAAATCACATCAGCAAAACCTTCCCAGCTATGCAGGGGCCGGCTTAACCAGCAAGTTTTGTCATCAGCTCCTGAGAGCCCGACCTTCAGCAGTTAGGTCACACCATCTTCGTCCTTCCTTTTCTCTCTCCTTCCCCCAGACGTTGGCAGAAATTTGCAAATATTTAGAGGTATTACACCTAAGAACCTACTTATAAATGCTAACTTCATGCACACTTTCATCCCAATTTATGGCTATTCCACTACCTTGCAGGGGAAGACACCTATAGATGTGTGTCATTATACTAGTACTTCCTAAATGTCAGGGCAGATTGGTCTTTGAGTATTTGATGTATCTTGTTTTCTTGAACAGGAACAACCTGATTCATCCATGTTTTTTTTTTTTCTTTTTCTTTTTTGTGTGTGCATGTGTGTATGTGAGAGACGTGTGACACAGCACATGTTATCAGTCAGAGGACTTAGTTCTCTCCTTCCACCTTTAAATAGGTTCTTTTGTTACCTTGTATTGAGTAATATGTATGATATTGTATAAGACATGATCTCTACCTCATGGAGCATGCAATCCTGGACAAGAGTGGGATGTGGCATAGGGGGCAGAGACAGAAATAGATCAGAAATGCCGTGATGGGAGAGAGACATGCAGTGATGGGAGAGAGACATGCGGTGATGGGAAAGAGACACGCAGTGATGGGAGAGAGACATGCGATGATGGGAGAGAGGAATGCTGGCCATGTGATAAGCTGTGCTCTGGCTGGCAAATATATACTGCTCTTCTTGGGATAAAGATATTGTTTTTGTACTCTATAAAATGTCATTAAAATTTTTTTTATTAATTTTTATTTATTTCTGTATGTGTATGAATATACTGCCTGCATGCAAGTCTGTGCACCCGTGTCATGCAATGCTGCGGAGGTCAGAAGAGGGCGTCAGATTCCCCTGGAACTGGAGTTCTCCTGGAATTGGAGTTTCAGATGGTTCTCGGCCGCCATGTGGGTGCTGGGGATCGAACCCGGGTCCTCTGCAAGAGCGGTCAGTGCTCTTAACCACTAGGCCATCTCTCCAGCCCAAAATGTCATTTTAAATTATTGGATTTGCATTGGGACTTGAGCCATAAGAACCAGCATATGGCTTGCATGTCTTTTCCTTTTTTTTTTTCTTAGTTATAATGACCAGCAAATATTCCAAGTTGTTCCTTTTTTTTTCTTTTTGAGACAGGGTCTGCCTTTAGTCCCAGCTGGCCTGGACTGTGTTATGTACACTGTGGGTTGTCCCATTTAGTTCCATGGTGAGCCATGTAGAAAATGCATACCATGTAGAAAATGTGCATTGTATCATGAACTTAGCAGTTAAATTGATATCGAAAAAATACAACCATGAAGTGAACCAATTGTCAAGCATAAATAACAAATGTAAGTAACATTCATGTAAACCCAATTAGCAAGTATCTATGCCCAAATTTTGAACAACCCAAGGTCCCCATGGTCCAATTGGAGAGGGTTGTATGCACAAGCATGTTGATCAAATAAGAGTCCAGTCCATATTTTTTGGGATCTCAGGAATTATTCCTATCTCCTCAGCCCTTACATTCTAATGCACCCCCTATTCCACAAGTGGTCCCTAGGCTTCAGGAAAAGGGGCAAGATTAAGTGAGAAGCAAAAGGAGTTCACTTTTAAGTGACACTTTGGACTCTCAGCTTTGTCCGGACTTTTCTTTCCAAAGGTTGGCAGTCCATTCAGGTGTCCCCTTTTTTAAGCCTACTAACAAAACACAACCAGTGAAAGGTACAGGCATTTAAATGGCATTGATCACCATGGCAAGTTACCCTGTGGGCACAGATACAAATATTTACATGGCATATTAGACCAAGAACTATGGCTTTCTTCATACCGTTTCTTACTTACTAAAGGTTTTTATCCTTTAATACCAGCCATATGTTATTCCTCCCAAGGAGCAGGCTAATAGCCAATTCAATTTGGGGTACACTAATATTTTTGGCTCCCACTGGCTACATGGAATCTTCCAGGAAGGTGGTAGAGAAGTTGATGAGTTTTGCTTGACTCAATGAGACCAATAATTTTTCTTTCTAGTGACCTTTGTTAATGCTCTCTGGCATTCCAGAGACCTACTGTCCACTTGCAAGTGTGGGCTCTATTTCTTTTTATGCTCATACCAGGTCTTCAGCATCAGGGTCTTAACACCCACTTGTGTGTACCCCAACTTGTAGACAAATAGCCTTTGTTTTTTGGGGGGACCACTAGCCCCCAGCCAAAACTCCTCAGCAGAATGATCCATTGCTAGTACTAAAGCTTTCTTCTATTAACAAATTTTGTTTAACTATAAAGCCTTTAAATATTTTATAATAATGTCTAGCTCTGAATAAAATTTACTTTTACAGTTCTTATTCCCATTAATTAATTTAAAAAAGTGAGCCAGGCATGCTGGTGCATGCCTTTGATCCTAGCACTCGGGAGGCAGAAGAAGGTGGATTCCTGTGAGTTCAAGGCCAGCCTGGTCTACATAGTGAGCTCCAGGCCAGCTGGGACTAAAGGGAGACCCTGCTTCAAAAAGACCAAAAAAAAATAGTGGCTATATATGCCCCATGAAAAATTGTTACCATAGCATTTGGCTCTATGGTAGTTAGGGAACAATTCCATTACCATCATAATTTGGTTCTTTTTCTATAAAAAGGAGAGGTAGAAAGTTTTTTTTTTTAATCAAAACTTAGCAGCACCTGGAAAGTAGACTTCATCAGGACATATTATAAACAGTTGTTTTAAATAGAATTTAGGGATGTTTGGTGCCTGTGCTCAGGCAGTCTGAAGTTTTCTTCCTCTTGATGGTTAGATGGGTCAGCTTCTCTGCTGATATTTCTTCATCCGTCCTGTACAATCCAAAGCCGTACTTTTGGGGGGCATTTAAATTTGTCATTGTTTTTTACCTGTGGGAACATGTAAATCTTTTCCCATAGTTAGTTTTAAGATTTCAAAACTGAAAATTTATCAAAAGTTTTGGAATTAAAGGGTTCTCTGTTTGACTGTATCCCAGAAGGAGTATTCAACCCCCTCCCTCTTTTTTTTTAATTTTTATATTTTCACCTATAAATATCTAAAAGGCAGTTGTATTACACATACCTATAGACAGGAACCAAGGTGTAAAGATGAAGTAAGTCTATTTAAATGGTCTCTATATTTGCCTGTATATCTTTTAGGCAAAAGAAATGTCACAGGTAACATTGTACAATAGAGAAAAATATAGGAACATTTGTATACATTTAATCCAAAAGTTGTTACTGGAAATCTAGTATGAATTAGAAGCAAAACAATTTTAATAACAATTTGCATCTCCAGATGTGGTTACACGCTCTTTCTAAAAAAGATGTAACTCAGTCCTGTTAAGGGAGGCTGTTACCAGCAGCTTCCTCCCTGGGTAACCTGGCACCTCAAGGCAGGTGCGAGATGGCCACATTCACAGCCCAGCCTGAGTGACTACTGTCTGTCTCAGGTCCTTATCCTGGGAAGCAGAATGCTTCCCATATGGCCATGCTATGCCACCTGCCTGGGAGTTGGTAACTCTCCAGACAGACATTCCAGGCTGATGGTTAGCCTATACCCAGTTGTACTCCACTCCACAGATTGGTGACCTAATTAGTCTCCATTCAACCCCACGCTAGTTTGCCAGGTTAGAGTTCTTATTGATCCCCATTTAACCCACTAGCATCTGACATCTACACCAGGCAGTGCCCTATTGCCACTGCTGGATCCCCAGACTGATGCTTGATCAGCACTCCTCAGTCTAATACCGCAGGCACAGACTCACCACTCACACCAGGTATCCTGCTGATGGCACTGATACTGGACTTCACAGGCTGCCCCTGGTTCTCCCCAGCCAAATTTCTGCTACCACACACCACTCAAGCCTGATGGGCTTAACTTACACAGGCATGGAAAATAATGGATCCATAAATAACCCATATCCCCAAAGTCTCAAAACTTCAATTAAAAATTAGCTTTAAAAAGTAAATTTAGAAAAAAAATGATTTTATTTCAAGTTTCACAAATCTACCAAAAGGTACCAGTGCAATGAACTTCAACAAATCTTAAATTTTCAGTAACTGACCTGGATACAGCAGTGCTCCCACATCTGTCCAAACCGAATCCTCTGTGGATATGAAATGGACAACAGAAGCGTCCATTTCTTGGGAATCCTTGTCACCAAGACCAGTTCAGTGTACTGGAACTAAGGTGTCTAGAAGTGTCATGTAATTTAAAAGTAACAGAAACTCAACATTTCACAAAGACCACAAAAAGATATGATAAAATTTTATTGTGATGGTTTTCCTTTTATGCAAAAGTCCATGTTTAAATCACTGAGGTGGGGCTGAAGAGATAGTTCAATGGTTAAGAGCACTATCTGCATTTGCAGAAAGCCTGGGTTCAGTTTCTAGCAATGACATTTTAATTAAACACCATCTATAACTCCAGTTCCAGGGGATATGACGCCTTTTTTTTTTTTTTTTTTTTTTTTTTTTTACTTAGATGGGCATGGTCAGGCACATAAGTGCACTTAAATATGCAGACAAAACGCATAGACTTAAAGGTAAAATTGAAAAATTTAGAAAAAAGACTAGAAATATCTCTTAACAAGAACAATGTATTGATAAGCCTCCTACCTTTGATTTGTATTCTGTTATATTTTTTGACTTTTTTATTTTTTTTAATGAAGGTACTGTCTGCATGGAAGTTGTGCACCCGTGTTGCGCAATGCCGGGAGGTCAGAAGAGGGCATCGGATTGCCCTGGAACGGAAGTTCTCCTGGAACTGGATTACAGGACAGTTCTCGGCCGCCATGTGGGGTGTTGGAGAATCGAACCCAGGTCCTTCTGTAAGAGCGGTTGTTGCTCTTAACTCGAGGGGCCATCTCTCCAGCCCCTCTGTTTATATTTTGTAGCAAAGTGGAATGAACATATGAAACTAACAATCTCTCAACACTGTATCCACTTCCACCAATGGCAGCAATATTGTTGGTCAGAAAGTAAAAATGTTTGCCATGCTTCTCTAAAGATTTTAGAAGCATTCACTTTTCTCTGAAAATATACTCTGACAGAAAATAAGGTGCTCAGTGATTCCCAGGACTCTGTTGACCATCCAAGCAAACAGATAAATTCAACAGTCTTGTGTTTATGTGTGGTATTTTAGCTTTAACAATTAATTTCTCAACTTTGTAAACAGCATTTTGATAGTTACTAACCTCATAAAAATAGTTTATATAGTTTGTATATGTAGAGATATTAAAATGATTATATCCTGTTTTGCTTGGTTCTTTAAGTAAAGGAGTAGGGATGACATGGCCACGGATTTTTAAAAAATATTTTATCCATTACTTTCATTTTATGTGTATGAGTATTTTGCCTGCATGTATATAAGTGTGACCCACGTGTCCCTTGTACCTGGGGAGGCCAGAACAAGGCATCACATCTCCTGGGACAGGAGCTACAGATGGCTGTTAACCTCCATGTGGGTGCTGGGAGCAGAACCCAGGTCTTCTGGAAGAGCAATCAGTGTTTTTACCTCTAACCCATCTCTTCAGTCCAGCAGTGGAGTTTATATGTGGCCATTACATCATCTAGTATCCTTAGGACATGTAAACTCACTGAAAGATGACAACATCAGGCAGATAAATTACAATTTAAGACATGTATAAATTATTTAACTTGTGACCCAACTCTTATCTCCTGTGTATCTAATCATTTAAAAAATTTAACAAAGACTATTCTATAGTTAATTATGTGTAATAATATGCATGTTAAAATTAAATACTCAGTGAAACCAGAAAAAAAATCATTATATTTGTATATTTTAGGTCATGAAGATGACCTAAATATACAAGTATGGTGGATTCTAAAGCATTTTAGGTCATGACCTAAAATGCTTTAGAATCCACCATACTTAATACAAGCAAAACAGGGGCTGGAGAGATAGCCTAACAGTTAAGAGCACCGAATGCTCTTGCAGAGGACCCAGGTTTGATTCCCAGCACCCACATGGCAGCTAAGAACTGTCTGTAAGGGTCAAGGAATGGGGGTGAATTGTGAGATCAAAACAAAAACGGACTGGGTATTTTTTTTATCAGCATGTTTGTGTAAGCAAAACTCTTCAACTGGACTTGGGGACCTTGGGCTGTACAAGAACTGGACTCAGATGTTAGCTAATTGTGAGTTCAAGGCCAGCCTGGTCTACAGAGTGAGTTCCAGGACAGCTGGGGCTACAGGGAGACCCTGTCCCCCACACAATTGATAACATGAATATATATATTTATATATATATAAATATATATATATTTTTATAAATATAAATATATATAAATATATATATTCATGTTATCAATTTAGTAAATACCTATATATATTTATTTAGTAATTGTATTTACTAAATAGGCTTGCAGAATGGTCCAACAATGGCAACACAGCTTCTGGTCCATACCTTTTTATAAACTTTAACGTTTTCATTTTGAATAAAGCTTTATAAAATTTTAAAAATATATATAAAAAATAAAAGGGCTTAAAGAGGCCATAGTAGACTTCAAAGTATTTGATAGAGGCCTGAAAGGCAGAAGTTTGTAGGAATGCAAAGAATCTCTGCAAATATAAGATAATGAGCCCGTGCCTACTGGAGATGCTGCTGCTGCCTTAGAGTCCAGATGCAGGGTCAGAATTGATCTGAAGAAGCAAGGTACAGTTATGGCTCTAGAGGCAAAGGGGAGAACCAGGTCCAGGCAAATGAACAAACGGATGGACAGAACATGAAAACACGTGAATGAGTGGATAGACATATGATATTTCTAGTAGGCTTCATCAAGAGTGGGGATGCAGCCATACTGTGTCCCATGAGACAATCCCTACACACACACACACACACACACACACACACACACACACACACACCTGGTGGTCAGATGACAGGTTTGTGACGTTGTTGCCCTTGAAATGTTAAGTTTCCTCTTAATGAGGTCCAGGTTAGGAAGCTGCACTCTTTTTCTCAATCTGAGGTGTTCAATAAATTCTCAGGCCTAGTTTTTCTGATATAATTTTAATATATATGCCCAGATGCTCCTGTACACTCTGGTCAATTTTTAGGGGGCACCCCTTTTACCTTTAGGAAGAAATTATTTTCCATCAGTGCCTTGGGGATCTGATGAATAGATGAAGCTCTTTATGTGTCCACAGAGGTGCAAAGCCCTTCTCCATTCTCAAAATGTGCTCAAATGTTACTTGGAAAAGCCAGTCTCTCAGGGCAAGACACATTCTGAAAAATACCACTGTTTACACAACATTGAGTAGTATAGGATAGAGCACAGAATGATCTTAACAAACATTAAACAATTTATATTTATTTGAATGACAATTGTACTAACAACTAAATTACAATGAAATTGACCATGTGAATTGTATATTTAATTGGGCAATCCAGAAGCACCGACAGGCACTCTGTCATGGGGTCGTTGCTGAATGCTCATGGGTAGCAAGCGAATAATGTGTGGGGCTCTAGGCCACCCCAAACGTTTATTGAATTTACAAATTTCATAGAAAAAGGCATATGCCTTTAGAATGTTTTAATGATAATTTCAAAATTAACCATTTTGGACTTATAAGAAATAGTGCAGAAACTATGGAATTTCAGTAGAGCTTACTTTCTCATCCCAGCTCCTATATTCAACGATCTTAATAAATGTGATATGTTTATTAAAATTTATGAAACAATATTGATACACTAGGACTAATGCAATTCACAGTTTATATTACGGTGTTGTTAAAAAAGAATTAAGTATCAAATACAGCACCAGCAATGGGTGTTTTCCTATCGAGAAGGCTTTAAGTCCAATTAGACAGCTGGTTAACTTCTGTCAAGTTAAAAGAGCCACTATTGTACCAATAGAGATGCTTTGCTAGGCCAGTCATTGTTGTCATTCATAGGCTTTGCAGCTTGGTAGGATTGATTGTTATCTCCATTGGCAACTTTCATAGCATCTTCGAATACTAAGAGAGTCAGTCTGAAGGGAAGAGGCACTCAGGTAAGTTCCAGCTCAAGTTCTTCAAGTTCTCTGTCAAGATTATGTAGTGTCTTCAACAATAGCACTTTATCTTCAAGTTCTAGGAGGCAACCAAGGGTTATGGCAACAGCTATATGATTTTCTGAGTCGGTTGGACTATCCTGACCAACAACTCAAGGAGAGGTTTCCCTTGCTTGGCACTGAGATTTTTATCAGTCTTCAGGCATATACATGGACTCACATATAAATTATATGAGTGGTCTTTTTTTCCTTTCTTCTTTTTTTTTTTTTTTTTTTTATTTTTAAAGACAGTCTCTTCCTATAGCCCCAACTGGCCTGAAACACTGTAAACCAGGCTCCCCTCCATCTCAGAGATCCACCAGCCTCTGTGTCCCAAGTGCTAAAGCTACAGGTGTGCCCCAACATGCCTGGCTTATATATGTTTTTTTTTAAAGATTTTTATTGACTTTTGTGTCTTTCATACATGACGTCTCAGTCTCAGTCGCCTTTACACCCACTTCTTCACTGACGCTCTCCCACAGAACTCTCCCCCTCACCGCGGAGTTCATACATTCTGTCATTTGTGGTAGAGCCTATTGTCCCAAATCGATCTCCCCACCATTCCTCAATGCCTGTTCATCCTCTGAGCTCTAGTTATCCTATCCACAGTCTTCTCAAAGAAAACCAATTTTTCCTCGCCCAACTGTAATCAGCTGCCAAAATTTCTTCAGCTAAGTTTGGGTTCTGCTACCCATTTCTGTAGTTGCATGCTGGGTGTTTGTCTGGTTGAACTTACATGAGTCTTGTACATGCTGAGGGAGGGAGAAATGGTTTATTCCAGGGCAAGCTCCCTGATGGGTTATCTAATCTCAAATGCTCATCATTAAACAGCTGTGCACACAAACACCACTAAAGGGAATTAGCACATTATATATCTATATATATATCTATATCTATATATATATATATATATTCAAAGAAAAAATAAGAAGTTGAGAGGGAATAGAAGTGCTAGGATTTAAAGGGGAAGAGTGGTGAAAATGATGCAAATCCACTGCTCATTTCTGAAATTTTCCAAAAAATTTCTAAGGATCAAATTTATTGACTCGCTGGCCTTGCTATGTGAATGAACTGTAGCAATTTTCTAAGTAGCCCCATTTTCTTTGATAGCTCTAACAGAGGAGGCTCTTTTCCCATTCTTAATGTTTTTAGCCATTTCTAGGTTGCTCCCTTCTTCATCACTAACTGCTTCCTCACATGGATTCCAGGTTTGGGGGTCCCAAAATGTATCTTGTGTGTTATTAGTACAATCAGGGCTCTTTTCTTTTTTTCCCAGCTGAAAAAAAATGGCAGGCTAACACATCCATATCTTTTTCTCTTTTATTCATTTTTTAGCTAGGTCAGAGACCAATACCAAAGAGGCCTGCCTCATGTCCCTTTCTGCTGTAATTTGTCTATTATACCTTCAGTCTCACTCCAGGCTGCTGACTCTGCCTGGGTCAGATCTCTTATTACCCATAGAAATGGCCAGGTTGCCTCTGCATCTGCTTGCTGGTACTTCTGCTCCTGTCGTCCTAGTCCCAGGGCTTATAATATCTGCTCTAGACTTTCAGCTCTCCTCGAAGTATCCCCTTACTCCCATGGCAGACACTACTGGTCCAGCAGGAATGCCACTCTGAATCATCTAGAAGACTTCCATCCAGTATTTGTCCCATTGAAAAATCACATTAGTTGCATATCTCACTACCTGTAAATGGCAGTACCATGTTACCACCACTACACCAACCAGCCCTATGGGGAGCCCACCATGTCCAAATTTTCTCTGCTACCACTTTCCCATCACCCAGCTTCACATCACTTACTAATTTTCTTTCCCATGTCAAGGACAACACTGTTGCTCTTCCTAAACTCATTCTCTATTTTGTTGTATCTTGCCGACTATGCCAAGTATAACTAAAATTACTTCTAGAGGGGTGTAAAATCCTCTCTCTTCCCTTTGGTCCCTATAACAAATTGAGGTATGATTTTGACAAATTACAGTCTAGGAAACCAGTGAGTTTGTTGGGCTTCCTTACAGACCGATGGGTGCAGGCTTACTCATAGAAGTGCAGTTGGTCTCTTCCTAAGGCCACACTGGATAGCCTTCATGGAAGCTTGGACCATGACTTCCCTAGAGCTGCACAAAGTGGTGAGAGAGCCTCCCCTCTGCTTCCGCAGTTTCTACACCCTTGCCTCCATCCTCCTGCACCAGGACACACTCATTGTTTGGGAGCTGTGCTGACTTTCCTTGCCCCTCCTGTCTTGAATAACATAAAAGTCAAGAAGCTTAGTTGTAATGATCCCAAGCTTTGGAAGATGGCATCTACCTATGGTATGCCACAGTCCTATGCAATACCACACATCTTACCTTCAAGGACAGGCACCACCTTAAAGTGAAGGGATGGAAAAAAATATTCCAAGCAAATGGTACCAAAAAGAAAGCAGGTGTTGCTATTTTAATATCGGATAAAATAGACTTCAAAGTAAAAGAAATCAGAAGAGACAAAGAAGGCCATTACATTTTCATCAAAGGAACAATCCACCAAGAAGATTTCACAATTATGAATATATATGCCCCAAATTCTGGTGCACCAAACTTTATAAAGACAATTCTCCAGGACCACAAGTCACAGACTAACCCCAGCACACTCATAGTGGGAGATTTCAATACCCCACTGAGTCCTTTGGATAGGTCAACAGGACAAAAAATAAACAGAGAGACATCTGAACTGAACGATATGATACACCAAATGGACCTCATAGACCTCTACCGAACATTCCATCCTAATACCAGAGAATACACTTTCTACTCAGCACCCCACGGAACATTCTCCAAAATCGACCACATCCTGGGACACAGAAGAAACCTCTACAAATACAAAAAGATTGAAATAATTTCATGCATCCTGTCAGACCACAGTGCAATGAAGCTCAACATCAACACCAGGACAAGCCCTCCTGCCTACAAGAACACATGGAGACTAAACAACACACTCTTGAATAATGAATGGGTCAAGGAAGAGATAAAGAAAGAAATAAAAACATTCCTGGAACTGAATGACAATGACAATACAACACAACAAAACTTATGGGATACCTTAAAAGCAGTCCTAAGAGGGAAATTTATAGCCCTGGGTGCCTACATTAGAAAAACAGAAAGAGCACAAGTGAATGATCTAACACTACAGCTAAAAGCACTTGAGAGGCAACAACAGATGAACCCTAAACGCAACAGACAGGAAGAAATAACAAAAATCAGAGCAGAAATCAATGAAATAGAAACAAAGAAAACAATACAAAAAATCAATGAAGCCAAAAGTTGGTTCTTTGAAAGAATAAACAAGATAGACAGACCTCTAGCCCAGTTAACAAAAAGAAAGAAGGAACAACTCCAAATCAATACAATCTGTGATGAAAAGGGAAATATCACAACGGACAAGGAAAAGATCAAGAAAATTATATGGGAATATTACAAGAACCTATATTCTACCAAGTTTGAAAATCTAGAAGAAATGGATGAATATCTGAAATCTTGGGAATCACCAAAGCTTGGCCAAGAGGAGACCAGCAGCTTAAACAGACCCATAACATATGAAGAAATAGAGGATGTAGTAAGAAGCCTCCCAACTAAAAAAAGCCCAGGCCCAGACGGTTTCACAGCAGAATTCTATAAAACATTTCAAAAAGACCTACAACCATTATTTCTGAAACTGTTTAGAAGTATACAATCAGAGGGAACTCTCCCAAATTCCTTCTATGAAGCCAACATCACTCTATTACCAAAACCAGGCAAAGACACAACTAAAAAGGAGAATTATAGACCCATCTCCCTCATGAACACAGATGCCAAAATTCTAAACAGAATACTGGCAAATCGCATACAGACCCACATCAAGAAGATCATCCATCATGACCAAGTTGGATTCATACCAGAGATGCAGGGATGGTTTAACATACGAAAATCAATAAACATCATCAAACACATAAACGGAATCAAAGACAAAAACCACACCATCATCGCAATTGATGCTGAAAAAACCATCCCATACCATGTTTTGTAATGCACAATCCTATGAGTTGTGATAGGGATAGCAAATCAAGGATACACCATACAGTCTCATCAGAATACTGTCTCTGCCTATACTACACCATTTGACCTACTTTTTGCCCAAACTCTTGCTGGCTACTAACCTTTTTGCTCCCATCTTTATATTTTTGCCTTCCTGGAATTTTATATACTTATGATGAAATATTCTATAGTCTTTTCAATTTTTCACTTACCAATATATATTTAAGGTGCCTCCATGGTACTCTCATGGACTTATAGCTCATTTATTTCCATTGTTGACTAAACTCCTATTCTATAGATATCCAACAGTATATCCATTTATCTATTCAGGAACATTTGTGTTATTTATGGTTTGGAGAAATCATGAATAAAGTTGCTGTAAATGTCCATGTATAGGTTTTGACCAAATATATTTTCAACTTATTTACAAGAATATCTAGGAGAAGAATCTCTAGATTCTACAGTAAGCTTATGTTCAGTTTTTGTTTTTAATTATTATTATTTATTTTTGTATGTGTTATAAATGTACTGTCTGCATGCAGGTCTGTGCACCCGTGTTGTGCAATGCCGCGGAGGTCAGAAGAGGGTCTCAGATTCCCCTGGAACTGGAGTTATCCTGGAATTGGAGTTAAAGACGGTTCTCAGCCGCCATGTGGGTGCTGGGGATCGAACCTGGGTCCTCTGCAAGAGAGTCGGTGCTCTTAACCGCTAGGCTATCTATCCAGTCCCCACTTATGTTCAGTTTTATAAGAAGCTATCAACCTGTCTTCCAAATAATCGCACCATTTACATTCTTATCACTGATAATTAAGAATTTTTGTTCTATATGTTAACTGGCCTTTGATATTAACAGATGATATAATAGTACATCATCTCATTATTTGAATTTCTACTCCTCTAATGACAAGGTGTTGAGCTTTCCATTTGCCAATTTTCTTTCATGAAGTGTTCATATATTTTTCCCTTTTAAATTTGAATTATTTAATTTCTTACTGTTGAGTTTTAAGTTTTTGCAGGTTTTTGCTACAAATCTTTTGTCTGATATGTCTTTGTAAACATTTCCTCCTGATATTTGGCTGTCATCTTTGTCTCTTAATATGTCTTCCACGGAGCAAGATGTTTAAAGTTTAATGAGTACAACTTAAATTTGTGGTGTTTATATAATATTAATTACCAGCCTCAGAGTTAGGTCAACTTTACTCTGTGTGATTTCCTACTTTCTTCTCTTATATGTAGGCTATGACTATATGTTATTTGGATTTTTCAGTACTAGGGCTGGCATCCAGGACCTTATGCATGCTAAGCAAAAACTATACCACTAAGCTGTACACCCAGCCCTTGCCCTTTAGACAGGATTCTACTATCAATGCAGGTTATTCTTGATCTTGAGATCTTTCCGCCTCTGTCTTCTCATGGCTAATATTATGGGAATGTGCCACCACACGAAGACTGTGATCTACATTCAGTTAATTGGGTAGTTACGCTTCTAATTCATTCCACTTTTTTCCTTTGTATGTGAACGTCCATTTTTTGAGCACGATTTGTCATGGCTAGTTTTAAATGTCAACTTGCCACATCTGTGAAGAGAGTCTCATTGAATAGTTTCCTTTACCAAGTGAATCTATGGAAATGTCAATGAAGAAATGGTTTGATTTTTTTTATAATTTTTTATGTGTATGAGTGTACTGTCTGCATGTAGGTTGGTGCATCTGTGTTGTGCAATGCTGCAGACGTCAGAAGAGAGCATCAGATTCCCCTGAACTGGAGTTAAAGATGGTCCTTAGCCACCATGTGGGTGCTGGGAATTGAACATGGGTCCTCTGCAAGAGCAGTCAGTGCTCTTAACCACTGAGCCATCTCTCCAGCCCCCAAATATTTTGATTTTTAATTGATGTGGCAAGACCTAGTCCCCTGTGGGAGGTACCTTTCCCTATGCAGGGACACAGGACAGGAGAAAACTAAATGAGAGCAAGCAAGCAACCAGAGTCCTCATTCTCTCTGCTCTTCATTATGAATGTGATTGTTAGGACCATCTTTGTCAGTCTCCTGCCTCTGTGATATCTGTGAAGTGGTGGGCTTTATTCTGGAATTATAAGCCAAATAAACTCATTCATTTTCTAGGGTGCTTTTGGTGAAAGTACTTTATCACAGAAAAAGACATGACACTAGAAAAAAGACATTCATCTCCTGATGATGGAGACTGACTCTATGATCTCAAATAGTATAAACTTTGTTTCTTTGTCAAACATCCATCAATAGTATTTGTATGTCTCTGTTTCTGGGTTTTCTATTTTTGTCTCATTTGTTTTTTATTCATGCTTTTTCCAGTATCACACTGTCTTGGTTACTATAGTAATCATTAATAAATGGTTACTCTCTTCTTCTGACAGTATGCAAAGAACATTCCAGTAATATGATAACAAGAATCAATGTATGGGACCTCATAAAACTGAAATGCTTCTGTACAGCAAGGACCCAACTGAAGAGCCAGGGTACAAAATAGGAAAAGATCTTTTTTTTTCTAAGATGGTTCATAGCCACAATGTGGGTGCTGGGAATCGAACCCGGGTCCTCTGCAAGAGCAGTCAGCGCTCTTAACTGCTGAGCCATCTCTCCAGCCCCAGGAAAAGATCTTTAATAGCTACACTGTCTGGAATACACAAAAAAAAATTAAAAGAGAAAGAAATAAAACAATTCAACTAAACAACGAACTGTGAAATTGAATAGAAAGTCCTCAAAATATGAAATGCAAGCTAAGAAATATTTTTTAAATGTTCAACATCCTTAGCCATCAGTGAAATGAAAATTAAAATTACTTTCAGATTTTATTCAGTCTTGGCAGGTTGAGTTACGCTCCATCATCTCAACTCTCAGCCCATCCTGGATCTCTGGACCCCAGAACTGTGGTCCTAAACTCTGTTTCCAAGACCACCTTGTATCCAGCCATATGAAATCTCTGCACTTAGACCTGCAAACTCCTACCCTAACATGCCAGCCAATCTGTTCATCTAGTATCCCCAGCTTCAATTTTCTGATCCAGAACCTGTGCAGTGAATCCTGAAATCTCAACTCAAAAGTTTCACCTATCTTTAGCTGAACTAAGGCCAAGATACAAAAAAACATTCAACAAAGAGGAGATTACTTACCCATACTAAAAATCACCATAAACATCCAGATACCCAGGTCTCAGTGGAAAAACAGCCCATAAAACATAAATAAACAATATTATAATATTGCTACTACAGAAATAAACAGCCCCATTATAAAGTTATCTGAGAATGAAAACCAAGTGGATGCACAATACAATGTTTTCAAAATAGCAATTAGAAATATATTCGATTAACTCAAAAAAGATATTTAAAAAAACTGAATGAAGGCTGTGACAATACAGTTGAATGAAATAACTAAAACAATTAGAATTATACTTCAATAAGGAATTCAGTTGGAATTCAATAAAGTGATAAAAACCTCTGAAGAAAAGTCAATCTGAAATAAAAAATTCAAGAACTTAAAAAGCATAGAGAAAAGAAGCAGAAAAAGAACTGGAGGGAATAGAACAGAGAACAGCAAATCTTGAAAACAAGCTCGGGCAAAAGGATCACTCAGTCAAAGAAAACCTCAAATTTAAAATAACTCAAGAATAACTCAGGAATGACCATCGGAACACTTATTTATTTATTTATTTATTTATTTATTTATTTATTTATTTATTTATTTATGTGTCTTTTTGAGACAGGGTCTCCCTGTGGCTCTGATTGTCCTGGAACTCACTAGGTAGACTAGGCTGGCCTTGAACTCACAAAGATCTATCTGCCTCTGCCTCCCAAGTTCTAGGATTAAAGGCATGCACCACCATGACTGGCTCATCGGAACACTTTAAAAAGTCCAAACCTTTGAATTATAGACATAGAAGAAGGGAAGATGGGGCTGGAGAGATGGCTCAGTGGTTAAGAGCACTTGCTACTCTGGCAGAGGACCCGGGTTCAATTCCTAGCACCAACGTAGTGGCTACCAATTATTTGTAACTCTAGTTCTTGAAGCATCCAACTCCCTCTTCTGACCTCAACAGATAATTGCATGACATGGGCGCGATTACATACATTCAGGTAATATAGTCATATATAAAAATAAAAATAATAAATAAAATATTTTAAAAAGGAAAAGAATCCCAGATCAAAGATGAAAATATTTTTAATAAAATCACAGAAGAAAATTTCTCAAACCTATGGAAAGAGATAAATATTAAGGTATAAGGCATAAAGGACACCAAGCACACAGCACCTAAAAAGACATTCCATATGTAATATAATAGTCAAAACAAAACACAGAACAGCAACTAAAAGATATTGAAAACTGTGAGAAAAATCAAGTCACATATAATGTCAGGCCCATCAAAGAAAAAAAATGTAAGCCAGAAAGCATGCAACAATGTCAAACAAGTCATAAAAGAACACAGATTCCATCCCAGACTACTAAACCGACAAAACTATCAGTTATAATTGAAAGAGAAAGAAAAACGTTCCATGTTAAAAACATGGGCCGGGCATGGTGGCACATGCCTTTAACCCTAGCACTTGAGAGGCAGAGGCAGGTGGATATTTGTGAGTTCAAGGCCAGCCTGGTCTACAGAGTGAGTTCCAGGACAGCTGGGGCTACAGGGAGACCCTGTCTCAAAAAGACAAAAATAATTAAATAAAAACAGATATAAGGCATTTATGGCCACAAAACCAACTCTTCAGATAATACTCAATGGAATATGTTCAACAAAGAGAAGCTTAAACACTCTCAGGAACACACAAAGCATAAATTATTCCAGAACTGCCAAACATAAGGAGTATAAAAAATACTAAAACACCAACATAACAGGAATTAATAGACATTGGTTAATAATAGCCCTCAATTAATTGTCTCAACTCCCCAGTAAAAAGGACACAGACTAACCAACTGGATTAGAAAACAGTATCCACTTTGCTGTCTCCAAGAAATGCACCTCATCACAGGGTAAAATGATTAAAAAGATATTCCAAGTATAGTTCAAAGTCTGACTGAAAAATACATATACAATAAATATATGAGTGCTGTGTACAGCTGAAGGCTATATAACAAATATACAGTGCCAGGCAGGAGAAACCTCCCTTCAAATTGTTGGTTAGGGCTGTCCAAGAGACTCCCAAAATAACATAAGCTATTGCCACAGTCTTTGATTTTCATTCAGAACTTGAAGATTAGACCCTACTGCTGAAGACAGGCCACAATTCAGACACAGGACTTGGAACAATTGAGCTGGAACTGAGCAGGTGTAGGTGCCCTGTTTGGCTGGTGTCAAGAAGCTGGGGTTAGACCAGGAATCCCCAGGTTGCTGTCACTGCCCTTCTGGAAGCCCTTATTGGAAGCCCAATAGGTGAAGGATGTGACAACCTGTTCCCAGCATTCCAGAAAAAGATGGCTTATCCACCCCCCTCCAGCATCCAGGGAGAAGACTCCTTCCTTCAAGCCTCTGCACAACAATACCTGAAGAAGTCTGTTATCTCCCAGTGAGCCAAGGGCCAGGAGTCTGTTAACTCTTGGTAAGCAGAATGCTATTGTCCTTAAGGGACAAGGGTAGTGACTACATGTCTCCCTTTCTTTGTTAACTGATTTATAGCAGTACATGTTTTAAACCTATTACTAATGTGAGCTACATAGTTTAAAATACATTGTAATAATCGAGGGATAATAACAAAAGAATAGTCATGGCTGGTCCCAGAAATGAGTGAAGCCAGAAAATCCAAATAGGCAAGACTCAGGCTTTACCTTTATTAATCGGATTGTTTCTTTTATATTTGGTCTATCTCTAGCTAAATAATATTGGAATTTTCAGTGATATTAAAGCAACATATTTCAGGAAATTGTTCACAGCCTAAATGATGTCTTAGTAACAAGACACCAATAGTATATATTTTTTTAATTTGACCTTCAGCCTCTTGAGTAAGTTCCTATATCTGGCCCTAGGTAGGGAAAGCATCTTTTTGAGTACAAGGCATGTTTTCATCTTTCATGGTGGAAATGGAGATTTTCCTCATGCCAGCACCCAGAAGTTCTCTATGATCTATGGATACACAAGCATTACTCTGATCTCATACTTTTTTAACATGGCCTGGTTTTTATTCATTAGCAACTAGATCCTTTTAGCAAATAAGTTGTGAACTGAAAATGGAGTTAGGCTTTAGATCACCACATTCATCCAAAATTTCATGACTAATGGCATAAAGAGCCATAGCCAATTGTTCTTTAGGAGTGGTATAAGTCCCCTTTCATGTTTAGATAGATATAATTTGAGTGTGATTTTTGTGTTCTACAATAGCTTGGCATTGAGATTGCATGGGATCCTGGTGCTTCGCTTATCAGCCAAAAAGAAGGCAAAGTGAGTGCTGGCGTAAGGGGGAGCTTTTTCTGTTTTAATACTATGAGGAAGCCTAGGATAGTCAAAGTGGTTATGTGAGTAATAACATGGGTAGTTCCCACCTCCCCCTTGCTGATTGGGCAGTGGTCCAAGTAAACGTAGGAGTGACAACAGTAACATGAGCGTATGAAACACGTCCAAAAGGGAGAATGTGAGTTACAACCTTCTGTCAAATGCTGTCAGCTTAGAGACCTCATAGGTTTGTTGAAGGGCTGTGAAATTCAGCTCAAGAGGGGCATAAAACGCCAACGTTTTCTGCCGGTGATTGTGTCAAAAGGAAATTTATGGTTCAGGAAGGAGGCCAAAGCATGCATTAAAGTATGCCTGTATTGATTCTTTTCTGTAGTCACAAGGGATACTAGCTGCTCAGCCTGCTCATTTGCTTGTGACAGTGGATGGATCCAGTAAACCTCAAAGAGAACAAGTGTGAGTGACATTCAGTGTGTTTCTCCTTTGTCTTAACAAAGTTTGTGCCTGTAAGGAAAGTTTATAGATAAGTTATTTTATTTAAGAAGATGCTGGAAGTTTTTAATAATGGCAGTGATGTAGTAATATATTTTGAATCTGTAACAAGATCAAGAGGTTTCATTGCTTTAATCAGTAGGAGACAAACATCAAACAATATTGTTGTGTAGATTTATAGGTTGTGCCCAAAGTTTTGGAGTACTGTGGAATATTTTTGGAATTAATCAATTTGTAGAGTGTAAGAATGAAAATAATTTGCATTGGAATAATAGTAAGTTAAAACATTTAGAAAATTATGTGGGGCGTGGTGGTACACACCTTTAATCCCAGCACTTGGGAGATAGAGGCAGGCAGATCTCTATGAGTTCAAGGCCAGCCTGGTCTACATAGCAAATTCCAGGCCAGTTGGGGCTACAGGGAGACCCTATCTCAAAAAGACAATAAATAAAAAAGTAAATAAATAAGTAAACCATTTAGAAAATTAAAAAGGTTTTTTATCAAATCTAAAATATTATATAATTTTTAACTTGTCTTAATTTTGTTATTTTAGAAATATTTACTGTTTTTACTAGAAAAACATAAGCAACAATTACTAGTTAGATTTTGTTATTAAAGAAATAGGATTTTTTTACTTGATTTAATTGTATTTTATTTTTGAAATGTAATCATGTAATTATATATTTATTTTAGAAAAAAATGAATACAAATAGCAATGAATCTAAATCTATTTATGAAACTAAAGCAAAAGTGTTTAGCTTAGAAATGTATATACTTATAGTAAATGCTAAGTAGATCTTTACTGGATGGCTGACAGGCAATAATAATTGTAATGATTTAAACAGGTATAAAAATGGTAGGTAAAAAATGTTAAGCTTAAATACTTAAAAAGTTACTTTGACTATGGAAAAAATTTTGTTTACATAAATATGTATATTTTAGAGGAAAAATTAGGGGGCAGTGACATTTCTTTGGTGCCTTAACAAAATATGGATTATTCCGAACAATTAATAGTACTCAGTGATAAGTATTATTTTTGTGTTTTTAATATATTTTTATTGATGGTTTGCATATTTCATACATCATTTCTCAGTCCAATTTAGACACATTCCCCTTTCCATGCCCCCACTCCACCCCTGTTCCTGCATTCTGCCATACATGTCTTGCATCTTTCACTCTTTTTTTTTCACATTTTCCCCTTTTATTTTAGATTACTTCAAAATATGCATACATATCCTCCACGCATATACCAATATTACAAAATCTGAACATAAGTCGTGGGTTAATTCTCAAACCCATTAAGCAATTCACCTTTTAACCATACTGCTGCTTTCATATAAAAAAGAAATATAACATAGACTATGCTCAGTTTGCTTTGCAACTAGCCATTTGGTGCTAGCATCCACAAATGAGGGACACCATATGTCGTTTGTTTTCCTGGGACTATGTTACTTCACTTACCATAAGGTCTTCTGGTTCCATCCATTTACCTGCAAAGTTCATGATGTCATCTTTCTTTACTGCTGCATAGAACTCCATTGTGTAGATGTACCACATTTTCTCTATCCACTTGTTGGTTGAGGGACATTTGGGTTGTTTCCAGCTTTTTGCTATTGTGAGAACAGCTGCAATAAACATAGATGTGCAGGTGTCTTTGCAATAGTGTGAGTCTTGTGGGTATATACCCAGGAGTGGTATGACTGGGTCAGGTGATAGGCTCATTTTCAGTCTTTGAAGTGTTCTCCACACTGTTTTCCATAAGGGTTGCACAAGTTTGCATTCCCACCAGCAGTGGATGAATGTTCCCCTTTCTCCACAACCTCTCCAGCATTTGGCGTCATTTGTTTTCTTGGCCATTCTTACCAGGATAATGTAAAATCTTAAGCTGGTTTTAATTCACATCTCCTTATTAGCGACGTTGAACACTTTCTGAGATGCGTCTCAGCCATCTTCACTTCTTCATTTGTGAATTCTCTGTTCAGCTCTTTACTTCATCTTTTGATAGTGTCATTTGTTTTCTTGATCCCTTGGTTTTTGAGTAATTTATATATTCTGGATATTAATGCTGTATCTGATGAATCACTGGTGAAGGTTTCCTCCCATTCTGTGGGTTTTCTCTTCACTTCATTGATTGCTTCCTTAGCTGTACAGAAGCTTCTGAGTTTAATGAGGTCCTATTTTTCTATTGTTGACCTTGTTTCCAAGCAGCTGCTGTCTGATTGTTCTTTGATTCTTTTTTTTTTTTTTTTTTTTTTTGTTTTGTCTTGTTCGGACGGGTCCCCTGTTGCCCCAGCTGTCCGGGAATTCTCTCTGTAGACCAGGCTGGCTTGGAACTCACAAAGATCCGCCTGCCTCTGCCTCCCAAGTGCTAGGATTAAAGGCGTGCGCCACCACGCCCGGCCTGTTCTTTGATTCTTTAAAGGCAAGTTGAGAATATTTATATATGACATTAGGGAAAACCTTTTCTGAATTTTATTTTGTAGAACATTGAACAGAATTTTTACAAAACCCTTTACTTCTGTTTATAATACTAGATTATTTTTTTGTTATTATACATATAATATTTAAATAGTTTTTTTAAATTTTTTTAATTTTATTTATTTCTGTATGTGTATGAATGTACTGTCTGCATGCAGGTCTGGGCACCCGTATCGTGCAATGCCGCAGAGGTCAGAAGAGGGTCTCGGATTCCCCTGGAACTGGAGTTCTCCTGGAATTGGAGTTTCAGACGGCTCTCGGCCGCCATGTGGGTGCTGGGGATCGAACCCGGGTCCTCTGTAAGAGTGGTCGGCGCTCTTAACCGCTAGGCCATCTCTCCAGCTCCTAAATAGTTTTTTAAAATAGTTTTTAATCAATATTATAGAGTATACATAATTAATTTTGTTGTAGTGATGGCCCATAACTCTACAAATCAATGCCAGTAATAAAGAGAGAGATATATAGATATATAATGATGAAGAAAAAGTTCAAAGAACAATATTATTAAGAATTTTAATCAATCATCCATAGGCCGGAAATCAAAGGAAAAGTAAAGGCTTTTTGAAATATCAAGAATCAAAGTAACAATAGTAAACAAAACATAAATCACAATGTAATGTAATACAAGTGCATTTTATATAAATCCCTGTCATCAAAGATAAATTTACAGTCTAAAGCTCTTTCCCAAGTTGAGTGTTGTGTAAAGGATCCTGATTTAAATATTTATTATTCTATAAGTTTTTGTAACAGAAAATGTTTTCTGTTGAATTTTGATTGAATTATTATCTTTTTAATTTTATTTTTACTGCTCTGTACTTTTGAAAAAAATTTTATTCATTTATTTTTTATTATATATATCTTTTTCTCAGTCTTTCTCAAAATTCTCAATGTAGAAGTTGACAGTTTTGAGCAGAAGTTCACCATTTCAGTCAGTTCTTTGACCAGTCTTTTCTGTTGTTGTTGTTGTTCTTTCCAGTATGCATCACTCCCAACTACTTGCACAAAAGCTCAAGGGACTGTGCACAAGAAATACTTACAACTAGGTAATTGGCACTAGCATTCACAGATGAGGGATATCATTCATCGTTTGTTTTTTCTGGGACTGTGTTACTTCACTTAACATAATATCTTCTAGTTCTGTCCACTTACCTGCAAAGCTCATTATGTCATTTTTCTTTACTTCTGCATAGAACTCCACTGTATATATGTACCACATTTTCTCTATCCATTCATAAGTTGAGGGGCATTTGGGTTGGTTCCAGCTTTTTGCTATTGTGAACAGAACTGCAATAAACATGGCTGTGCGCGTATCTCTGCGGTAAGATGAGTCTTGTGGGTTTATACCCAGGAGAGTGGTATGACTGGGTCAAGTGGTAAGCTCATGAGTTATTAACTTTTCTGTCTCAGGATTTTACTTGAACAAAGGCCACCTTTTAGTATTTTAAAAAGTGTACTTTTTTCTTTAATCATTTAATTACAGTTGTTAATTTTATTTCTCAGAGATTCAAATGAGCAAGTTAGCTGCCCTTCAACCATGTTACCAGATATTTTGGCATGTATATGTTGTTTTATTTTTATTTTAGGTACAGTAATTAAAATATAATTCTGTTTAACCTATGTAGCAATTATGATCTTAAAATAATATCTTTTGGTGCTGGAGAGATAGCCTAGCGGTTAAGAGCACCGACTGCTCTTGCAGAGGACCTGGGTTCGATCCCCAGCACCCACATGGTGGCTGAAAACCGTCTTTAACTCCAGTTCCAGGGGAATCCAAGACCCACTTCTGACCTCCGCGGTATTGCATGACATGGGTGCACCAACCTCCATGCAGACAATACATTCATACACATATGAAAATAAATAAAAAAATAAAAAAAATCTTTTAAGATACTGATTTTATATTATATTACAACTGATTTTTCCCCTCTAAGATAAATAATTGTAGGATGATTTTAAAGTCCTGTACCACTTTTGTTGTTTTCGGTATTGTTAATAAATATGTTTGCTATGTCACTTTGAACTAGGAAGAAAATAAACACTAGAAGCTATACAATTTTTCCACTAAAATCTACTCTAACTTTATTTACTTTAACATTAAATATTTTTTCTTTATGTAAACAAATGTATCTTGGGGCAGGAAAGCATATCTCACTGCCTATCACAGCCTGGGCTTGGCCGCCCGAGGTCAGGAGGAGCTCTATGTCCTTGGTTGCTGCAGTCTGCTGTCAGCAGATACTTATAGAGAGGAAAAGAGAGAAGGGGTAGGGAGGAATACTATTTGGGCACAGGAAGAATTTCAACTTTTCAGACAGGGAAAGAGAAATAGAAAGCAGCAGTACAGTTTTTAAAGGGGAAAGTTTGGAAAGTCCACAGACAATGGACAGACTTCACTGGAGGTATCAATATAATCCCTGAAGGGTCTAGCATCATTTACATAGCATAGGCAACAAGGGCAGAGGAACTCTTTCTGTGGGAAGAGGTGAGGACCCCTGGTTGGCTTCCAATCACCACTTAAAGCAAAATGAGCTTGAAGGACAGTCCACCTCTCCTGTTCTTGAGACAAATAGAAAGACAACATTGGACAATGCTGAACGGACAACACTGACAAGACATTAAGTATATTATCATAGATCTGAGGGAAATATTCGGTCACTCATACAACAATAACAATTTAGTTGACCCTGTCTTCAAACCAAACAAATCCCAATTATTCATAAGAGACAGAACCAGAAAACTGAATTAAAGTCCTCAGGTATTGGCATCCCAATATATTAGTGGAAGGGAAAGTTTCTTACTATTACTCTCTCTTAGCAAAATCTTTTGGTCATCTTGCTCTGAAGGAGCAGGTATCTGTAACAGTTGAACAACCAAAGTTATAAGATTATATAGAGACCAAATATTCAAAGGGATGACTTGCCCCCATCTGTGTGCTTGTTTAAAAGCTCATAGCATGGATTGGAGAGATGGCTCAGTGATTAAGAGAACTGGATATTTTTGCAGAGGACATGGATTCTAATTCCACCATGGTGGCTAACTATCCATAACCCTAGTTCCAGGATATCTGATGCCCTTTTCTGAATCTATGCAGGGATTGCCCAGACAGGGGTGTACTTTCCTACATACAGGCAATACACTCATACACATAAGACTAAAAATAATAAATAAAATATTTTACAGAAAAACCTCAGCACATTTCTGCATTGCTGCATGCACAGACAGTGTATCTTGAGACTATTCATCTTTATACGAAGAGAGCTCATAAAAAGCCTCCTTTTTAACTTTGATGTTTTAAGCATCATGTGGAACAAATATATACTCTGCCTTTTGGCTTCTTTCACTTTGTCCCATGGTTACCTTGGCTTCCTAGAGTGGGTACCCTGTGCGTTTACCAGATCTTCATTATCTCTCCAGTGATTGGGTCCCTGTTTGGGCACCATGTGTAAATACCCTACTTGACCAATGCCAAGAAACAGATAAATTCCCCAGCTTTGCAACTCAGAAACACTTTTACTGCCATCTTCATGGCCTTTATTGGAAGCTTAATGTTTGAAGTTCACATAGAGTTTACATGTGATAAGTACTCAAGCAATGTGAAACACAGGGGAATATTTCCACCATTATAGTTAGAAAACAGTGCAGTGTACCCAAGGCCATGGCAACTGACCCAGGAACAGACCTCCTCTGATGCATGAACAAACAGGGTGAGGGAGGCAACAACCTCAGCAGTCCAGAAATAGACATCTTATCAGTCTTCCCCACAGCATCCTGAGAGAAGACTCCTCCTCCTTCAATTCCGTCCAAATCCCGAAGAAGTCTGTTAACTTTCAGTGAGCCAAATGCCAGAATTCTGTTAACTCTTAGTGAGCAGAGCACTATTGTCCTTAAGGGACCAGGAGGATGGCTACAATCAGGAAGCTTCCTACCTTCCGCCTAGTTCTCGTATCAGAGGACACTATATAATTTGGTAAGGGAGAAAATTAATCAATGGTTCTATTCAGCTGAGAAGCCTAATACACAACAATGACTAGCCAAGAAAACTATCACTATTGGCAGAGTAGTGGCACTTTATCTTGGGGGTAATCAACAGCTGTATAATTGGAATTAAAGCCCACTGAATGGGAGGGAACTCAGGTGCAGTGCTGTAAGCATGGACAAATACACATGGCTGGAGGGGTTATAAATCCTAAAAAACAAAAACAAAAAAAAAACCCCACAAAAAAACAAAACTACCTACTTTTGCTCCATCCCCAAACTAATGTAATTTTTTTTTTAGGATTCATCACCCCTCCAGGGTCTCCCTGTAGCTCCAGCTGTCCTGGAACTCTCTATGTAGACCAGGATGGACTTGAACTCACAGAGATCTACCTGCCTCTGCCTCCTGAGTGCTGGCATTAAAGGCTTATGCCACCACTCCTGGGTCACAAATGTAATTTCTTACTTTTTTCTAAATATGCATCCTCGTATTTACAGATAAATGTACCTTTAGCCCATCATCAAAGAAGCTTGTGTTTGGACTCTATTACAGAATTCTGGAACTATTCAAACAAAGAATAAGTGTATGTGAGATGCTTAATCCTAAGTGACACAATCTACAATGCAACCTCTACACTTAGGATAAATGTATCTCTCAACTCCCACCAGAGAAGTCTCTTATATGTCAGATGGTGATTAGCACAAAGATTTACTATTAACCAATGTGGGAGAATGAGAGGGCACAGAGTACTTATGCCTGAAGACAACAGCTATTTCACACCTCTGGGTCTCAAAGCTCAGGGACAATTGTGGAAGAGCAGGCAGAAAGATTTTAAGAGTGATAGGGGGTGGAAGATCACAAGGAAACACAGACTTTCAGACAGCTTGTAACTTACTCATATGATCTCACAGCAATGATGACAGCATGCACACATTATGCAAGCTCAGATGCGACAGAATCCCATCATAGACATGGAGGGTGGGTAAGAAATCCTCACCTGCCCTAAGGAACTTCTGGCAATTGATAGCTGGTGGGAAGGGAAAGAGAGTGTCTTTTAGGGTTGGAACTCTCCATGGGCTCAATGAATAGGTCCACACTGAAGGACATTGGGGGACACAGATCATATTCTTTCTTCTTAGAAGAGCATGAAAATTTCTCTAAAATTGACCACATAATAAAACATAAAACAAGTCTTCATAATTAAAAAAATTGAAATATAACCTTATATCCTATATGACTATAAAGGAAAATGCTAAATGGGTAATAATAAAAATGGGGAAAAGGACACAAATTCATGGAAGCTAAACAACATATTACTAATGAAATTGGATCACAAGAGAAATCAAAAAGGAAATTTAATGTCTTAGAACTGAATAAAATGAACACAAAACATACCTAAACCTTTGAGACACAAGGACATTAGTCCTCAGAGGAAATTTTATAGCATTAGGGGCCTACACTAAAAAATTAGAAATACCTCATTTAATAAATTAGTGATATAAAAAAGCTTTGCAAAACCAAGAATGAGCAATGCCTGGAAAAAATAAATGGGAAGAGATAAATAAAATCAAGTTGGAAAATCAAGAAAAAGAAATGAAGAAAATAATAAAAAATTGATGAAATGAAGTTTGTTCTTTGAAAAGATTAACAACAAGATTGACAAACCTTTAGCTAAATTAACCAAAAGAAAGAGGATCTAAATGAACAAGCTCAAAGTAGAGAAGGAAAACATTACAACAGACCCAGAGGAAATTCAGAAACATAAGAGCCTGCTTTAAAAATCTATTCACTAAGCTGGAAATTTTAAAATAAATGGATACATTTCAAGATATATACAGCCTACCAAAATTAAATCAAAATTGCATAAATTTAAACACACCGATAAAAACCAATGAGATAGATACAGTAATTAAAAATCTCCAACTTAAAAGAACACAGGACCAAATGGATAGAATGCAAAATTCTACCAAACCATCGAAGGAGAAGTACTAATACTCCTCAAATTATTCTGTAAAGTAGAAAATGAAGGAATGACTCCAAATTCCTTCTATTAATATAGTATTACTTTAATACCAAAGCTAAACAAAGACCCAACAAAAACTATAAATTGATGTGTCTGATGAACATACATGCAAAAATTCTCACTAAAATACTTTCAAACTGAATACAAGAATACATGAAAAATATGCTACACCATGATCAAGTTAGCTTCATTCAAGAGACACAGGAATGCTTTAACACATTTAAATCAACAATTGTAAAGTATAGACTCAAGGATAGAAACCATGGGATCATCTCATTAGATGCAGAATATGTATTTGACAAAATCCAATGTCTATTCATTGTAAAAGTCATGGAGAACGTGAACATACAGGGCACATACCTCATTAATAAAGGGAATAAACCACAAGCCCACAGCCAACATCATAGTAAATGGAGGAAAACCGAAAACATTCCCATTAAAATCAGATAATGATATCTATTCTCTCCATTCCTGATTAACATACTACTTGAAGTCTTAGGTAGAGCAATAAACAAAGAGAGTTAGAAGGATATTGGAAGGAACAACAACAACAACAACAACAACAGAAAAGTCTGCATCAAATACTTGACTGAAACTGAGAAAAAGAGCACAAGTAAATGATCTAACACTGCAGCTAAAAGCACTTGAGAGGCAATAACAGATGAACCCTAAACACAACAGACAGGAAGAAATAAAAATCAGAGCAGAAATCGATGAAATAGAAACAAAGAAAACAATACAAAAAAATCAATGAATCCAAAAGTTGGTTCTTTGAAAGAATAAACAAGATAGACCTCTAGCCCAGTTAACCAAAAGAAAGAAGGAACAACTCCAAATCAACACAATCCATGATGAAAAAGGAAATATCACAACAGACAATGAAAAGATCCAGAAAATCATACTGGAATACTTCAAAACCTATACTCTACCAAGTTTGAAAACCTAGAAGAAATGGATGAAATCCTGGGAATCACCAAATCTCAACCAAGAAGAGATCGACAGCTTAAACAGACCCATAATATATGAAGAAATTGAAGATGTAATAAGAAACCTTCCAAGTAAAAAAAGCCCAGGCCCAGACAGTTTCACGTCAGAATTCTATAAAACATTTCAAAAAGACAACCAGAAACTTTTGAGTTTAATAAGGTCCCACTTATCAATTGTCAACTTTATTTCCTGTGCAGCTGCTGTCTGATTTAGAAAGTCTTTTCCTACGCCTATGTCTTGTTGATGCTGCCAACATTTTCTTCTATCACCTTCAGACTTTCAGGTTTCACATCGAGGTCTTTGATCCTTTTGGAGTTGATTTTTGTACAGGGTGAGAGGTAGGGGTTTAACTTAATTCTTCTACAAGTGGTGATCCAGTTTTGCCAACACCATTTGCTGAAGATCCTGTCTTTCCTCCATTGAGTCTTTTTGGCCCCCTTGTCGAACATGAGGTGGCTGAAATTGTATCTGCTCAAGCTTGGATCTTGTGTTTTGTTCCACCAGACTCTTCCTACTGCAGAGATACATGTACAACCAGGTTTATTGCAGCTCTCTTTACAATAGCAAAGAGCTGGAACCAACCCAAGTGCCCCTCAACTGAGGAGTGGATAGAGAAAATGTTGTACATCTACACAATGGAGTTCTATGCAGCAGTAAAGAAAGATGACATCATGAAATTCGCAGGTAAATGGATGGAATTCAAAGATTTTTATGCTAATTGAAGTAACACAGTCCCAGAAAAACAAAAGATGAATGGTATCCCTCATCTGTGGATGCTAGCCAAGTACCTAGTTGTAAGGCAAACTGAGCAACCTTAATGTTATAATCCTTGTGATCTGAAAACAACTGTGCTCTTATATTGTGAATACCTAGCCAGGTTCTAGAACTAACCTATCATTTATTTTCAGACCTTGGATTTTTGGTATATGATGGAATGTATGTATGCATCTTTAATGTAATATAAAATTAAAATGGAAAAATATGAATCAAGAAATATGATATGGAAATAACATACAGCTTGTTTTCAAAAGATCCAATTTTAATATAGGTGCAATGTATCAGGCTGGTGTAACTTACCCTTTCGGGTGCTTAACGACCACACTTAATGTCCATACCAATTTGGCCGAGGGACCTAAGGGATAACTTTGTTCCTTACCCTCAGAGGTCAACCAAGTCATAGGGGACAATGCATGGGGGCATTTTTTGAAATGTCCTGAAAATGAGGGTCCTGCAAATGTCCTGTTCAGGGAGGTCTTGGAGATCCACTAATGGGACTTCAGCCAGTGTCCAGTCTATAAAGAGGAAAGTCCGCTCATACTTCAGAAAAGGAAGCCTGGTCTAGCAAGACCTGATTTTGTCCTTGAGTGAAGGAAACTGGTAAATGAAAAGCTGAAAGGAGCCAGGGGCTCCCACCCTCCTCCCTCCCCACCCCCTAGCGAAATAAAAAAACCAAAAACCTAAGAGACCCCCTGAGGACCAGATCCTCAACTGACCTCAAGAAAACAAAAACCTTGGCTAATCTGGGTTAACTGTGTGGCCTTAAGCATCCAAAAGGAAAGTAAAACCAGAAATAAATAATCAGTAAGACAGAGAAATTGCACTTCAGATATAAAACTTGAGATCTTAGTAAAAAGACAAAAGAAAAAAGACACTGTTGTTTGGCCAGTCTTCAGTTCTTACTATCAAGTACATCTACTCTGGCTGCCATTGCTTTTGCCACTCTTCAAAGACATGAGACACAGCTTTTTATCCCTCTCTCCAAGAATCCTCCAAACCTTTAATGCCAGATGGGGACTACTGAGATACCCAGCTTGTGGACTAAGCAGCTAAGGGGATTTCAGCCTCATCAAAGTATAGATTGCCATTGTTGGACTACCTGGGCTGTATCATGGAGGCCAGTGCAGGGGGATCAAGACAGGATGCATGCTTAATGGACTTCATTTGGGGGACCATGGGAGGGAAAGACCCCAGCACAAGGGCAGTATTGATGGTTGTTTGGGCTTGCCTAGGAGGAACCTTCCAGCACTTCCTTAAGGAAAACACGACATATTTTAGCAAAAAAAAAAAAAAAATCCTCCAATTCGGATGATATGTGTATGTATAT
>VZQC01009709.1:197033-344374 GCA_009823505.1 Rhizomys pruinosus
CCAGCTCCCGCTGCCGTGGCCTTAAATACTGCCTGCCGGCAGAAGGTAACACCCACATTTGGGGTGGGCCATCCGGGTTGAGGTGGTCCAATCAGAAGACCCTTTTCTCTTATTTGTTCCTTAGTCCAGTCAAGTTGACACCCAGGATTAACCATGACAAATAGTGAACAGACTTACCCTCCTGTGAACCCTGTAAGCTACAATGACCAGCCAGGCAAAATATTCCCATTAATGCAAGCAGCTTTTCGAGGCCTATATGTTTTGAAGGTAACCAACAGCTTTATTATTAGACTTAAAGTCTACTCCACAGGAAGTGTTGGAGGGAAAGAGTTGGGGGAGTGGATATGATCAAAACACATTATATTTATGTATGAAATGATAAAAAATAAACTATAGTAAAAATAAAATAGAACTGGGTAGACAGAAGTGATGAAAGTAAGTGGGAGAATTTTTTTTCCAAAGGCCTCAGTCAGGCTAGAGTCTTGAAATTAAGCAGGGGACGTCTAATTAACTAAATGAAGGTCTCCTTCTGCTACCTACAAATACTAGGGGCTAGATTTAATAATAACCATCCAAAATTTTCTGTGTGTTTGTGTTATTTTTTTTTAGATTCCATCTGACCTTTTCCTGATAATCAGTATGTCTCAGACCTGAAATCTGTTTAGGCCAATATATCAATTAATTTTGTCATTTGGCAACTTGAAAAATAACATTTCTGAGTTTGTTTTTGGTTATTTTACTCTTATGTTTTGATTAGTAAAAATTCTAGAACTGTCACAAAAGGAATATAGATGTTTTTAAAGATTTAATTTTATTATTTTTAAGTTGTGTGTATTTGTGCGTATCTGTGGGGAGGGGGTATGTGTCTGGGAGTGCAGGTGCCTGCAGAGGCCAGAGGAGTTGGATCTCCCAGTCTCTCAGGTAAAGGCAGTTATGAGCAGCTTTATGGAGGTACTGGTGAACAAACTCAGGTCAGAAGATAAGAACAGTGCCACTCTTACCTTCTGAGCCATCTCCCCTGCTCCAGAACACAGACTTTAAATATAATTTACAGTTGGGAACTTATGAATGATAATGTCAACACTTTCCTTAAGTAGTCCAACTTGAAACTCATGCTTGAGTTTACTTTTTGAATTACTGCCCGCCCTGCTGCTCTCTTGGTTTCATTTGATCAGTACTTCAATCCATGCAATGATGAATGGTAATTTGCCCAGTTGTCTTTACTCCATGTATACCAAGGTGATTTACAGGTGATTTAAAATAATTGAAATTTTGCTTGGTGCGGGCGGGAGTAGTTACCTGGGCAGGCATCTGCCGCCTCTGCCGCAGGTAGGGGGCCGTGGGCGGGACCGTCCTAGTCTCTTTTGTGCTGGGACCAGAGGGGCCGGTGCTAGTGGCCTGCACCTTGGTGCGGGCGGGAGTAGTTACCTGGGCAGGCATCTGCCGCCTCTGCCGCAGGTAGGGGGCCATGGGCGGGACAGTCCTAATCTCTTATGTGCTGGGCCCCAGAGGGGCACCCCCCAGTTGCTCGTGGCCAGCACCCCTGGTGCCCCCGGGCCACCCCCGGGAGCCACACCGCCCCACCCGGCGTAGCCCGCGGAGTAGTGTTCTCACTGGGCAGGCACTCTCGCCGAGCCTGCTGCCGGTGTGGCTGTCGGGCGGCCTATGGACCCCCCATCACCCTAGTCTCTCCACACTCCGGCCCTCCGCGGACATAGTTGGCCGGGCTAGTGGCCCTGACCTTGGTGTGGGTGCTGGGGCGCGGGCTAGGTAAGGCATTCCCCCCCCCCCGATTGGTGAGAATCCCAGTGGACCCTTTCTTGGGCGACCCCCCCCTTCAGAACAAGAAGAGAAGAGTGGTTTGCCAAAATAGCATAAAACTTAGACAAGTCAATACGCCATAAACCAGGAGGAGGAAGGGCGGGAAAAAAAAAAAAAGGCTAAAGGAGGACACACGTAAAACCATCCCCCTCACCATAGTGAAACGGTATTTGTGATCTGAACCACAAAAGGGACGCCACATTCCAGGAACACGACGAAGGGACAACAATGGAAAGTCACAGGAAAACCTGCATCAAGCGCTATCAAACCAGTAGGAGATAGCTCCAATGGGAACCCCATGGAGGAGACCCAAGGAAACAGATCTTAGAGGAATAATTCAGACCTATGAAGAGAACTAAAGAACACATAAACGAGGAATACCCGACGAACTAAGCACGGGTCCCCCAAATGAAAAACCCAAAAAGGACTTAGAGGGATACACTGACAAACATCAGATAAGAACTAGAAGGAGAAAAAACTAAAGAATACAGAGAACTAAAGAGAGAGAATGAACAACAATGACAAAAGGACTAGATGGATACAATGACAAACCTCGGAAAGAAATAAAGGAACAGACCGACCAAAATCCACAAAGAACACTAGAGGGAGAAAAAAACCAAATCGAAAGGAAATAGAAACACTGAAAAAGGAAGCCAAAAAAAAAAAATCTCATGTTGAAATGAAAAAGGAAACTGAGAAGCAAAGCAAGGAGCTGCAGAAGGAGATTGATAAGCTCAAAAAGGAAACGGAAATACTACCAAAGAAAAACCACCAGGATGAAACGAAAAAGGAAATCCCCCCTTACAAACACACATTCATCCATTCAGGAAGAACGGAAAGGAAAAAGCCTCAGAAGTAGAATGGGGAGCAGCAGAACAAAGAAATCGATCTGGAGAAACACGGAGACAATTAAAAAGCCAAATAAGATTATGAAAAATTTAAAAAATACACAAAAGTGGAAAACAACAGGGGAAACTATGGTAGGACACTATGAAACAGATCAAACCTTCTGCATCTAGAAATAGAGGAAGGAGGAAGACGATTCCTCAAGAAAATAGATTGATCAGATCTTCAACGAATAATAGACTTGAAATTTCCCCAAACAATAGTAAAATAGACAAACCCATACAAATACAGAAGCACATTAGGCCCCACATAGACAAGTCTCAGAAAAGAAAACACCCCCTCCATTCATCGTTAATTAAATGCTAGATGCCCAAAAACAAAGACAAAATTCTGGACGCTTCACAAAAGGAAAGAAAAACACAATCACATACAAAGAAGGATAACCCATCAGATCACACACTGACTTCTCGCCTCTACAAACCATGAAAGCAACGAAGAACATGGGCAAAGCATTCCCAGTGTTAGGGGACTACGGATGCCAACCACCCAGAATTATTTACCAGCAAAAATTGTCAATTATATTGAAGGAGAGAAAAACCTTCCATTGACATAAACAACGAGATGAATACCTATCTGAAAACCACTTTCATATAAACACTTGAAGCAACTTCAAAGGGCCCAGAAGAACAAGAGGAGCACACCAACCCTCACAACACCTACGAAAAGAAATAACAAAAAAAAACCATCGGAGCCAAAAATCACGAGGCTAGAAGCCCAAATGGATATAAAGTGAAAGGAAGCAACATCCATCTTTCCAATATTATCACCTTAAATATTAATGGGCTAAACACCCACATCAAAACGGCCACAGAGTCTGGGAGGAATGGATTAGGAAAACAAAACCCATCTTTATGCTGTCTACACGAAACCCCATCTCAATCCTCCAGGATAGGCATCACAAGTGGTTTAAGGTGAAGGTGTGGAGAGAATGTATTCAAGCAACATGGACCATAGAAAGCAAGCAGAGTGTGGCTATTCTAATATCAGACAAAAATAGACTTCACAGCAAAACAGAAATCCAACAAGAGACAAAGAGGGACCACTACATTCCTTATCAAAGAACAATCAATGATGACAGATATCCCCATATTAACATCATATGCACCAAACCACCGGTGCACACCAACTTATAAAGAAATCCTCCAGGATTCAACGGCACAGATTAACCCCAGACACTATACTAGGGGATTCTCAATCCACCATTAAGTCCCCTAGGACATCTCAACAGGACAAAGGATAAAACAGAGAGACATCTGAATCAAAGACACAATTACCACCAAATAGGACCTCATAGGACATCTATCAATATTCCCCAAACACCAGAAGACTATACACTTTCTATCCGCACCTCATGAAACCTATCTCCACACATAGACCTATATACTGGGACACAGGAAAAAAGCTCAACAAATATAAAAAGGTTGAAATAATTCTCTGCATTCTATCAGACCACAGTGCAATTAAACTCATGATCAACACCAGAATATGACCCTACAAATCTATCAGGAAACTCATGGAGACTAAACAACACACCTCCTGAATAATGAGGGGGTCAGAAAGGAGAAGATAACAGGATAAAGAAAGAAATAAAAAACATTCTGTGGAACTGAATGGACAATGATAAAACAACACAGCCAAATCTATGGGATACACTTTTACAAACAATCCTAAGAGGGAAGTTTAGTTAGCTCTCAAGGCCTACATTAAAAAAAAAAACAGGATACGAACACACGTTTGATGATTCTTAACACTGAGCTAAAAATATTGAGAGACAACAACAAATGAAACCCTAACGGACGAGACATGACAGAGAAGAAATAACAAATCCGGAGCAGAATCAATGAAATAGAAACAAAAGGAAGAGAAAACCATACAAAAAATCAATGAATCCAAAAGCGTTTCTTTGAGAATACAATAAGATAGACTAGGACCTTCATAGCACCACGTTAACCAAAAAGAAGAAGGAACACATCCAAATCAATAGAATCTGTGGAAAGGGGGAAAATATCACAACAGACAATGAAAAGTATCCAGGACAATTATACCGGGACTACTTCAAAAACAACTTATATTCTACTAAGTTTGAAAACCTAGAGGAAATGGAATGAATATCTAAAAATCCTGGGAATCCCCAAAGCTCAACCAAGAAGAGATCGACACAGCTAAACAGACCAATATACAGGAAGAAATCGAAGATGATGTAATAAGCAGCCTCCCAACCAAAAAATGCCCAGGCCAGACGTTTCACTTGCGAATTCTATTCAAAATATTTCGAAAAGACATACAACCATTTACTACTTAAATTGTCTAGAAGGATACAAAGGAGGGTGGGATCTTTCTCCCAGAATCCTTCTATGAACCAGCATTACCGTAATACCAAAACCAGGGAAAGATACAACCAAAAAGGAGAAACTATAGACCCATCTCCCTAATGAACACGATGCCAAAATTCTAACAGTGATTCTGGCAAACGCAATACAGAACTCACATCAGAAAAGATCATCCACCATGACCAAGTTGGATTCATACAGAGTGCAGGGATGGTGTTCACTACAAAAAATTCAATAAACATCATCAAACATATCAGTGGACTGAAGGACAAAAACCACCAATCATCTCAATTGATGGGAGAGCCTTGACAAAATCCAGCATCCTTCATGTCTTAAAGTCCTGGAGGGTATGGTCGAAGGGACATTCTTCTCTGTTAATCAAAGCCATATCAGGAAACCCACAGCCATAACTTCATCCTAAATGGGGAAATGACAGAAGCATTTCCCTTTAAAGGTAGGAACTCGCAAGGTTGCCCCCTTTCACCACTCCTTTCAATATAGTGTTGGTAACCCCTTCCAGGGCAATAAGGCAAGAAAAGGAAAATTAAAGGAGTTCTAATTGGAAAAGAGGAAGTCAAGCTATCCCTGTTTTCGTTGATGATATGATTGTTCTACTAAGGGATGCTAAGAAATCTCCACCAGAAAACTTCCTAGAAACGATTAAGAGCTTTGTGATGAAGTGGCAGGATACAAAATTAATCTAGAAAAATCAGTAGCCTTTCTTTACACCAACAACAAGCAACTGAAGAAGGACTACAAAGGAGACTTCCCACTCACAATAGCCTCAAAAACAATAAAAATACCTAGGAACAAACCTACACCGAAGGACACACAAGGATCTCTACAACAAAAATTTTTTAAACCCTGAAAAAGTGGAAATTGAGGAAGGACATCAGAAGATGGACAAACCTCCCATGCTCATGGATTGGGAAAATAAATATAGTAAAAAGTCCATCCTACCCAAAATAGTGTACAGATTTAATGCATCCCAATCAAAATCCCCAAGAATTTCTTTCACAGGGCTTGGAAAAAAAAAAATCCTCAATTTCATTTGGAAAAACAAAAGACCCCGAAATAGCCAAAGCAACCCTGAGTGAAAAGAGCAATACAGGGGGGGATCCTTATACAGATATCAAACTATACACCAGGGCCATAGTCATAAAAACAGCCTGGTACTGGACAACAAAAACAGACCAGTTGACCAATGGAATAAAACTGAAGATCCAAACCTGAGCACATACATTTCAACGCCACCTCCTATTTGACAAGGGGGGCAAGATAGACACAATGGAGGAAAGACAGCATCTTCAGCAAGTGGTGCTGGCAAAAAATTGGATCACCACTTGTAGAAGAATGAAATTAAACACCCTACTCTCACCCTGTCAAAAGTTCAACTCCAGTGGATAAAGACCTCAATGTGAAACCCCAAACTCTGGAGGTGATGAAGAGAAACTTGGCAACAGATACAAGAAATAGGTGTAGGAAAGACTTCCTAAATCAGACAGAAGCTGCACAAGAATAAGATCAACAATTGACAAATGGGATCTCTTAAACTCAAAAGCTTCTGTACATCAAAAGAAACAATAAAGGAATGTGAAGAGAAAACCCACAGAGTGGGGAGGAACCTTCAATGCAGACAATCCTGACAAAGCATTAATCTCCAGAGTATACAAGCTAATCAAAAAACAAAGAGAAAGAAACAAATGAAACACTCAAAGAGGAGAAAGATCTATAGGAGACTTCACAAGGAGGAAATGAGATGGCCGAGAAACATATTAAGAAGTGTTCAGCATCTCTGATAATTAAGGAAATGCAAATTAAAACCACTTTGAATATCACTACTCCAATAAGATTGGCTAGGTCAAGAAACAAAATGATACCAAGTGTGGAGAGGTTGTGGAGAAAGGGGAACACTCATCCATTTCTGGTGGGATGTAACTTGTACAGCCACTATGGAAATCAGTGTGGAGAACCCTTAGAAGACTCAAAACGAGCCTTCCATTTGACCCGTCATACCACTCCTGGGTATATACCCCACAAGACCATCCTACTGCAAAAGATAATGCACATCTATGTTATTGCAGCTCTGTTCACAATAGCCAAAAGCTGGAACCAGCCCAGGTGCCCCTCAACTGACGAGGGATAGAGAAAATGTGGTACATGTATACAATGGAGTTCTATGCAGCGGTAAAGAGGGACAACATCATAACTTTGCAGGTAATGGATGGAGCTGGAAGACATTATGTTAAGTGAGTAGTAACACAGTCCCAGAAAAACAAAAGACAAATGGTGTCCCTCATATGTGGATGCTAGTACCAATACCCAGATATAAAAATTTCCATGGAGAGGATGCATAGTAAAAAAAAAACAAAAGAAAAAAAAAAAATTGGGAAGGGGGGAGGGGTGGGTGAGGGGCACTGGTGTATATTCGATTAATGCATATTTAATTGAAATGATTCAACAGTGCCCAGTTTTGCCTAGACATGTCTACAGGAAACACGTGTTTAGGACTTAGTAAAGTAAATATGTGTTATTAAACAACTTGGTTTACAGACTCTGATAAAAACGGTAATGCATCCGAGTTAAATGGAGTATAATTCACTGTTGTGTAAACAACTATTTATAGTGGGTCCTGATGAAACTTACTTTCTAGTGCCACAAAGTTTTGATATGAGAGACTTCTTCCTCCCCCCCAGAACAAGAGGAAATATGACGATGATGATGCTTCTCCAACTGTAAATTGGAGACAACTATTATAGAGGTAATCTCTTATAAAACTGTAAACTGCTTTCTTTAATTGACTATATGAATAGAACTGTGAAGGGATTTCTCTGTTCAGAACCAAATAACACTAAAGTCCTTAAACTATGGCTTAAGCAAAATATATCATACAGGAGCTCTGACATCAGTAATGGATTATTCCACCAGGGAGATGTTGGCCAGGGATCTAAGGTCCACAAAAGGTAAAGGCTCTTGCCTCTAAACTGGGATACCTGCAAGAAGAGAGCGATAAGCCCTGCTGCTGAAGACCTGATTTAACATGAGAAAGATGATGAGACCACAACATGCAAGTGTACAGATGGTCCTCTGGAATACCAGAGATGTGTTACCAAAGGCCACAACCAATAAAGCAAATACGGGTCTCCTTGAGTCAAGCAAGACTCCACCGTCAGCACCAGCTACACCTCACCTGGCTGGAAATAATGTGCAGCAGAGGAGCCATAGCCTGTATATCCCAAATCTAATTGGCTATGGCTCTCCCTTGGAGGAATGACCCATGGCTGATGCCACAAGCTTACATTCTCTACGGTTAGGAGATATTCAAAGCCACAGTAAGACCCGTCATATTTAACAGGAAAAAAATGTAGTTCGTGGATCAACATCTCATCTAAACATATATGTCTATAACAAAGTAACCACCATATAACTATTGCTGCTTTAAATACCTATATATCTAATTGCTTGTGCTTCCTTGTAGGATCGAAAGGTATTCCTGGACAGACTGTCAGCCCATGAAAGGAAACAGCCAGAATTGACACGAATCCAAGACAAAACAGCTCCAGAGGAGTGGACTGTTTGCTCTCATCCACTTGTGCCCTTTTTCTAAGCCCAGGGAAATCTGCGGAAGAGGGGGCGTGGTAGAAGTTAGGGCTTGCGATTGGGGTGAAGGGTGAAACTACAGCAGTAGTCTGGACCCTCATTTGATAACTGAGAACACAAACCAACCCCTCACCCCCGCTGGAAGGTGGGCTGTGGGTGTTTGGGCCACAAACAGCCTGCCAAATTGGTTATACATGAGGATGCTTGTCTCATGGATTATCACTTATAGCTAAAAAATGGAAAAAAAAAATGAGGAGATATGCAGGACCATCATGGCAGATGCATGATCTCGGTTGGGGGGTGGGGTGGGGGTGAAGGGAGGGGAGATATGCCTGAACTGAATTGGAAAAATGATGTATGAATCACCAAAGCATCAATTAAACAAAAAATGTTGAGAAAAATAAATAAATAAAGCCACAACCCTTCATTAAAAAAAAAAAAAAAAAAAGAAGAAGCTGGGAACACACATTCATTCTGTCGGCTCCCGGCTGTAGATGCAGGGTGTCCAGCTTCCTTGAGCTTCTACCAATAAAACTTTGCCGCCATAAAAAAAAAAAAATTGAAATTTTGTACATTTCATACATCTTGATCACATCTGTACCCCTTCCTCCCTCTGCACCTCCCCTAGCCCCCACTCATTTTCATGCATTCTGTGGTATATGTTAAGGCCTAAGGAGTCAAGTTTTTGTCCTCAAATGCCTCTTGTTGTGTGGTGATCCATTGCAGCCTGGGCAACTGTCTAGTGTCGCTCCCTTCAAGAAGACCAACTCTCCCTCCCAACAGTGATCCGTTGCCGATAGTTTCTCAGCCAAGGTTGGGCTTCTTCCTCATTCCTCCACTTCAATGCTGGGGTTTTGTGCTTTGATTTCACATCAGTCTTTTGCATGCTTTAAGCACATATGAGCAAGTTAAACTGATTTACATTACTAATCAGCCAGGTACGCAATCTCAGATTCTTTTGATCATCTTAAAATTCTGTTTCTTAGCTAGATGTGGTAGATGCATGCACTCCCAGCCTTTAGAAGGCTGAGGCCAGAAGACGGTGTGTTCAAGACACCAAGTTTATTTTTGTGCGTGTGAACATTCCCTGGCACAGTTTTTTGAAGATGATCTTTCCTCTGGTGTGTATTTTTCATCTCCCTCAAATATCAAATGGATGTAATTATATGCATTCACACTTGGGTTTTCTCGCTGTTTTTGAGACAGGATCACATTATGCACTATGCAGATATGGCTGGCTGGAACTTGATATATAGATCAGGTTAGCTCTAAACTGACAGGAAATTCCCCTGTCTGTCTCCAGAGTGCCACCAAGATTGGCTTCAGTCTTGCATTTTGTTCCACTGACCTGTGTGTCTGTTTCTTTGCTGTGTATGATGTAGCTTGGACCCTGCCATGCCGATCCCTCCAGCGTTATTCCTTTTGTTCTACTGACCTGTGTGTCTGTTTCTTTGCTGTGTATGACGTAGCTTGGACCCTGCCATGCCGATCCCTCCAGCGTTATTCTTTTTGCTCATCATTGCTTTAACTGACTGGGTCTTTTGTGCTTTCATAAGAATTTTAGGAAAGTTTTTCTCTATCTGTGAAGAATATCATGGCAGTGGTGTTTAAGATTGCACTGAGTATGTAAAGTGACTTTCATAGAATGGCCATTTTCACAATTTAATTCTACTAACCACAAACATGAGAGATTTTTTTCATTTTCTAGTTTCTTTCTCAAACACTTTCTTCAGAGGTTTGAAGTTTTCATTGTAGATATTTTTTAACTCCTTAGCTAGGTTTATTTCTAAATAGTTTTGGAGGCTACGTGAGTGGGAGTATCTCCACGATTTCTTCCTTCCATGCTTCTTATTAGTACATGGAAAGGCTACTAATTTTTCTAAGTTGATTTTGTATCCTGCAACTTTTCTGAAAGTGTTGATCATTTCTAGAAGTTTTCTGGTAGAAATTTTGGGGATTTCTTTTTTTTTTTTAAAGCCTACAGCACCCGGTATTCCCAGGCGGTCTCCCATCCAAGTACTAACCAGGCCCGACCCTGCTTAGCTTCCGAGATCAGACAAGATCGGGCGTGTTCAGGGTGGTATGGCCGTAGACTGGGGATTTCTTATGTATAATTTCATCTGCAAATACAAATAATTTGACTTCTTGTTTTATATTAATATCACTTTAATTTCCTTTTCTTGTCTTAATGCTCTTAGCTTCAAAACACTATATTGAAAATTAATGGGAATAGTTGACAACCTTTACTCATTCCTGATTTTAATCAGATTGCTTCATATTTCATACTCAACATATCAGGATAATGTTGTCTTCATGCTTCATACTCAACATATCAGGATAATGTTGTCTGCCAATTTGCTGCAGATAACCTTTACTATATTGAGGTAAGTTCCCTACAGCTTTATTCTCTCCAGGACTTTTATCATGAAGACATGTCATATTTGTCAAAGGCCTTTTCTGCATCTTTTGAGATTATCATGTGATTTTTATCAAGTCCATTTTTGCATTGTACATTATTGACACATATGTTGAACTATTCCTGCATTGCCATGATAAAGCCAACTGATCATGGTGTGTAATCTTTTTGATATATGTCTGCATTTTACTAAGAATGTACCTATACTCACCGAGGACATTGGCCTGTGCTTTTTTTTTTTTCCTTTTCTTATGTCTTTTTCTAACTTCAGCATCTGAGTAATACTGGTTTTGTAAAAAGGAGTTAGAGGTGCTCCTTTTGCTTCTGCTTTTTAAAAAATGATTTGAGAAATACTGGTTTCATTTCTTCTTTGAAGACCTGTTAGAACTCTTTTGTAAATCTATCTGAACCTGGGATGCTTTTAGTCAGAAGGGCTTTTGTTACTGTTTTAATATCTTTATTTGTTGTGGGTATGTTTAAGATGCTGTTCTTTTTTATTTAAATTTGGAGATTCAGATGAATCTAATTTAGTCATTTCTTTTAAGTTTTCTGACTTAAGGGAGCATAGGTTTTTAGAGTATTCCCAAACATTTGGTATTTGTTCTTCTACCCCCTTGCTCATTTCTGATTCATTTAATTTTTATCTACTTTTTCCTTTTTAGATGCAAAATATGTATTCCAAGTTAGTTGTTTTATGCAGTAGTTTCCCCCATCTCAACAGACTTGTGATACCCACATCTTTTAAATCTATAAATAATGTCATCAAAATAATCTTAATCTTTGAAATCTCACACAAATTTATATTTTACGATCCACTCTGAATATCAAGGCTGCAAGAATAATGTTTTCTATATCCAAATATTTTACAACTGTACCCCCAAAAGAAAAAGAAAACAAAAACTAAACAAAAAAACCCTGCATATGCTTTGTTAAGGACTAAGTTACTTGAGCAACCAAAAATAAAATAAAAGATCTGAATTATTAGCATTAATTTAACACAAATATAACTTTGATGGTCACTTTGTCATGGACAATGATTGCTTGAGCATGGGGTGCATCCCCAAGGGCTGGTAGTAGAGGCTGTGAGCAGACTAGGGTCTCCCCTCTCTGCTTCTCTCCACTGCCAGCTCCACTTGTGCTTTGTCCCCTGTTTCAAAAACCCCACCACACAAACTTTCTCTAGTAAGCAGATATCAGCGAAGAACAGCAAGAGCTAAGCCAGACAGCTGCTCTCTCTTTGGGACGATCACTTCCCTTGTGCACAAAGTATTCAACAACATAAGAAAAGGAAAAGAACAATTTTTGCTTTCTCTAAACACAAAGCCGAGCTCACTGGGTCAGGGTACTTTTACATGTTCACTTCCAGGCAGCCCCATCCATGTCTCACTGTTTCTGGTTTCCCTGTAGGAGTCCTCAAACTCTGCTTTGCAGGTGCTTTGTCAAGGGAAGAACAGGCTGGAACAGCGACTCTGGAAGAAGCCATTCTTTCCAAAGCCATTTCTTCTTAACTGCTCTGTTTCCATGTGGAAATCTTTGAGCTCATCCTCCGTGAGTGGTACGCAAGTCTCATCATTTTTAGGATAGTCCTGCAATCATATCGCTTTCAGTAACCTTTGCTCTGCTTCCAGAAAGTGTGAAAGGACTTCCCCTTCTTCCACAATGGGAACAGTAAGACCATTCTGAACACAATCTCCATTTTCCTTTGTGTCAGGAATGGTTTTGTTCTTCAGATCCTCTAGTTTGTCGGAGTCTTTGTTCTCAGAGAAATCTCCATTGCAGTCATCAGAGTCTTTAGGAATTCACTCTTCCTGTTGGTAGTTTGATGGGTCCCTTGGGGTCAGGCAAGAGGAGCTGATCTCACTCACAGGGGTAGAACTGGAGGGACTCTCTTTGGGAGAGCTTAGAACCATGCCAGCTGCTAGTACCAGTGGCTGCATAAAAGAAACTGGATTGGTAAAAGCAGACTCCCAGCTGGAGGAAAGCCATTCTGAACTGGGTTCCATTCTGTTATCTTTCCATGCATTGGGCTTAGAAATGGGTGGTGCAGGCTCAGAACCCAGGTTCTTATAGACCCATGCAGCCATGGTTGACACTGTTCCCATTTGCATGGTGAGGTCCTGGTGAGGTAATGTCTTCTTGGGGTCTCTGCTGCCAACCAGGCTTCACATTCACAGCTTCACACAATGGCCTATCAGGGCCTTCCTTATGCAGGGACATCCCTGCTGCACTCTACCTGACCTTGGCAGCTCTCTGAAACCGTGGAGGAAGAACTGATGACCCCTTCACTCTTGCAAACTTCATGCCTCTAAAGCCAGCACCACATGAATGAAACTGCTGAGTTTGGCTGCAAGTTTGGGATGGACCCTGGCCTATTTCAACCACATTTGCAACTTTTCTCTGCCCTGAACTTGGAGCAGAAAACGCTTTCAGTATTTTCCTTTCAAAACTTGGAGGATTAAGTTTGGAGAGATGGCCTAGCAGTTAAGAGTGCCAACCTCTCTTACAAAGGACCTGGGTTCGATCCCCAGCACCCACATGGCGGCCCAGAACTGTCTGAAACACCAATTCCAGGAGAACTCCAGTTCCAGGGGAATCCGACACCCTCTTCTGACCTCCGCGGCATTGCACGACGCGGTGCACAGACCTGCATGCAGACAGCACATTCATACACATAGAGAAAAAAAAAAAGTTGGAGGATTAGCTGGGTGTGGTCTTGCCCTGAAGGTACTGATTCTTTTGTTTTACTTGTAAATATCCAGGCCTCTCCTTAATCACTTTAGTCTCCTTATGAAAGGCAGCCTCTCCTTCACAAGCCTTGGCCACACCTTTAATCTTCCTAGTGTACTTTTCAGATTCAAACTGTACATTCTGCATTTCCTTCTGCCCCATTTGCTCTTTTTCACTGTAGATCTGTACAATATTCACCATTAACAGCCACGCCACCATTTCTACATTAGGCTGTCTTGAAATATCCTCTGTCAAACCCATTAGTCCATTGCTTTTCAACTTAGCATCAGGCAAGCATTTGGGCTGCGGGCAAACTGCTGCCAGACTCTTTATCAAAATATCCCAGTTGCTGTCTAAGTCTCTGTTTTCTTCTGGAACTACATTTTTTGCAGCCATGCTTTCTTCCAGGCTTCTACTAGAATGGCCTGTTAAGCTATGCTTACAGTAGTCAACAGCTTTTCTAGCCAAAAGTTTCAAAGTCTTCCACATTTCCTCAAACATCCACATGGTCAGGTGCTTCACAGCCAACAGCCCACTCTCTGGTACCAAATAACTGTATTGGTCACTTTTCTGTTGCTGTAATAAACACCATGACCAAGGAACTTATAAAAGGAAGAGTTTATTTGAGCTTACGATTGATGGTTCCAGGGAATTAGAGTCCATTGTGGCGGGAGGCATGGCGGCTGGAGCTGGAGCAGCAAGCCGAGGGTCACATCTCGCAGAGTACAGGAAGCAGAGAGAGAGCAACTGTAGACCACGAGGCTTGTTAAACTCACTAAGTCTGCCCCCAATATCATATTTCCTCTAGCGTGGCCACACCTTTTAAGACCTCCAAAAACAGTGCCACCAACTGGAGAAAAATGTCTGAATACTTACAGCATATGGGGAACACTCATTCAAACCACCACAATGCCCAAGAATGGTATGGCTGGATCATATGGGAAATCTATTGCTAGATTTTAAGAAACTAACACACTGATTTTCATAGTGGCTGAATCAGTCTGTACTTAGTAAGTGTTCTAAATTCCCTACATCCTTACTAGCGTTTATCATTTTTTTTTTTGGTAGGGGGGCTTAAGCAATTCTTATTGGGGTAAGATGAAATCTCAAAGTAGTTTTACTTTGCATTTCCCCAATGGATAAAGATGTTGAACATTAAAAAAATATTCCTCAGACATTTTGTGTTTCATCTTTTAGTTTAGATCCTTGGCTTTGATAGTTTGTTTTCTTGATTAGTTTTAAAAATTATTTGTATAGTCTACTTAATAATCCTCTATCAAATCTAGGTAAACAGAAGTTTTTTAGTTTCCAGAGATCCCATTCATCAATAACTCGACTGAATAGCTGCACTTCAGATATTCCTTTCTTGTGTCCATAAGTTCCAATGTATTTACTACTTTCTCCTCTATCAGATTCACAATGTCAGGTCTTGGGTTGAGGTCCTCAATCCATTTGGAGTTGAGCTTTGTGCCCTCTGAGAGATATGGATCTGTTTTCATTTTTCTACATGTAGCAAACCAGTTTGATCAGCATCTTTTGTTGAACATACTGTCTTTTCTCTAATGTGTATTTTGGGCCCCTTTGTAAAAAATTAGGTGGTGGTAAGTGTGTGGACTTATATGTGGGTCCTAATTCTAGTCCACTGATCAGTGTGTCTGTTTTTATGACATTATCATGCTTTTTTATTACTATAGTGTAATGCAGTTTTCTTAAGCCACATCATGGGTGTGCTTGAATTAAAAAAAAGCAGCTTGAATCTTATCCTTCATTTTAAGGCCTGAATGCTGAGAACCTGCTCCTTCAGATGTCTCTAGGGACTGTCTTCTGGAGCCAGGCTTCACTCCTCCTTTTACCCTAGATCTCTAGTATGAATTATTTTGTGTTTTTGTTTGTTTGTTTTTTCTTTTTTTTTTCTTTTTTGAGATAGCCTTAGTATACAGTTCAGGCTGGCCTCAAACTCTCCATCCTCCTGACTCATCCTCTCTAGTGCTGAGGTTACAGACATAGGCCACCTGGGGCCCTTATATTTCGGAAATTGTTCCAGTTTGGAGACTTGCAGGAGATGCTGGCCTATAGGATTATTAGAACTGAAAGATAGTAGGGAGTAGGAGCAGGTAGAGGGAGAATTTTAAATGCAACACAGGCCCCACCAAGGTGTAGTTGGCCTCATCAGGCATCCATCACACTATTCCAGGGTTAGGTACAATTTCAGAGCCTCCCTCCTCCAGAATTGATAACTAGCAATAAACCCTTCCTCCAGCAATTGATCCATTCTCACTGACAAAGAGTTATCAGAGCCAGGCAGTTTTCATTCATTCCCACACCCCAGCTGACTCAGCAGCCTCCTCTCATACACTCCTTGAATCTAGAGCATTTCACACAAGGGTACTTGGGAATTTCAGGGTTCCCAGCAGCAAGACATGAGTTTAAAGCAGAATGGGAGACTACCTTTGCCTTTAGACTCCTTGATTTGCATGCCAGTGGAAATAGAGAAAATGCTGTAAATGGGGTGGGCAGGATGGGATCCTTTTTGTTGGGACCTAAGTAGTAATGCTACCAAAGATCCCATGGAGACATTGGGGATAATGAGAAACCTTTTAAGGACTGCAACTCCTTCCCAAGGCAGAAAGAAGAAAGTTAATCTCAGCCAATATTAATTGAAACAATGACTTTCAAACTCTCAAGGAACTACAGAGGTTGTTACTACAGTTCCACGCATGGAGAAGCTAGCTGTGCCTGGGTCTAGGATCTAAAAGCACAATTGTCACTTTAAACAAGATAAGAGATCGTTTCTTCTGCAGCCAAATAAGAGGGGCCCGGGAACACAGGGTCAGGTTACCCCAAATTCCACGTTCAAGGGTGGAAGTAGCTTCATGAAATTTTTATAGCAATAGAATAGAGAAAAGTCATGAATCAAGACACTTTTTCAAGTACATCAGTGGATCCATCCAGTAGGCAAATCAGGAGGACTTCTATTACAGGTAGAATGATGAGAAATGACGGCATTTTTAGCTTTTTGGCTGGTGGCACAAGGGTGGTCTACTGATAAATTCCTTTCAAAAAGGTTTTTTAATCTGTCACACGATGTGAGGTGGTAAACAGAGGTGGGCAAGGAAATGTCTATTTTTGGTTTAAAGATAGCCTCTGAAATAAATGGTAACTAGACTCTGGACCTGCAACTCTCCACAGTCACCGGAACTCTAATCAGTTGACCTGCCTTGCAGAAGAAAGTCCAGTTTGAAGAAGCACTTCTTTTTTGTTTTTTTCTGGGAACTTCCATCCACCATCTGCAGTCATTGTTTGAGACTACCAACCTGTCCCACCATCCTTTCTAGCAGCGGAATTCCCCTTGAAGGTGTCTGCATTGCTTTCCATTTTCTGCTCAACATCAGGACCTCAGGGGCTTCCATGGCGGGAGGAGGCTGCGGGGCCTAGGCTGACGCAGCGGCGGCCGCGAGCACGCCTCCGCCGGGGCTCCAGGACAGCTCCAGCCCAGCGTGCGTTCCTCCGCCTCCATCCCGCTGGGAGTGCCGCGCTCCCGCCAAAGGTGGCGGCATTCAGCCTCGCTCAGCCTCCACCTCAGCCCAGGGAGGGGCCCCGGAGAGCCCGACCGAAGGAGGCGGGGGTAGGAGACGACGAGGCGCGGAGCCTGGAGAGGCGGGGAGCCCGCCGCGCCCGGCCAGTGTGCGCGTGGCCGCAGCCCTGTGCCGCGGTCCGGGGCGGCCCGGGAGCCAGGACCGTGCGGAGCGCGTGTGGATGTCCACGCGTACTCAGGCCGCGCGGCCCCGAGCCTCCTGCTCGCGCCCAGGGGCTGCTGTGCATGTTCGCTTCCTGCCGCTGTGTGCCAGGACGCAGGAGGACCATGAAAATGATTCACTTTCGGAGCTCCAGCATCAGGTCGCTAAGCCAAGAGATGAAATGCACCATTCGACTCTTGGATGACTCGGAGGTCTCCTGCCACATCCAGGTGCGAGCGGCCCCCGTGGAGAGTGCACGGCGCAAGGTGTCCCAGTGAGGGGGTGCTGAGGGTGGGCTTCGCTGGCGGGGAACCCGCGGCAGCAGAGAAGCCCGGTCGCCCGGAAAGCAGGATTTGCTTAGGTCCTCTGAGGCTGGGGGCTTTGGCTGTCTGCCAGCCGCGCCTTACGTGGTCCCCACCCAGGCCCCTGCCCTGGGAAGTACCCTGAGCTCACTTAGTGCTGTACCCTAGTCCAGCCAGTGGGCAGATGCCTCTTTCTGGACTGTGGCCCCCTTGGCTTCTTCTACCCCACCAGGATCTGAGGAGCTGCACAAGCCTGGGAGGGGGCACTTCCATGCCACCTACTGGGTTTCTTTCTCATCCTTCATGAGGAAAAGGAAAGCTTCAGTCCAGGCTGGCTCACTTCTATTTCCTGTGCTCAGGCTGCAGAGGGATCCTGAGTTTGGGAACCTGCTCTTGCTCCTGCAGTTCCTAACGGGTAGTCTTTACTTCTTTACTCCAGGCCAAGTCTAAAACCGTGGGTGGCCTTGGGTTCTCGCCTTGCTGGATGTCTGCGCCTTGCCTTAGATTGGAGCTGCCTTGAAGGAAAGTGTGAAATGTGTGTTTCAGAGAAAGCAAAAGTTTGTGAGACTGGCAAACGGGGTGTGTGTGTGTGTGTGTGTGTGGGGAGTCCTTCGGGAACCTAAATCCTGGTCAAAGAGGTTTTTGAAGTCTTGGGGGGAATATTTATTGTTGCCAAGTTGGAGAAGGCACTTTATTTGGTACCTTTGCTAGCCACGCCCTCTCTAGGGAGATTGTCTTTGGGCTGGCATTTTTTTTTTTTTCGACAGCATCTACCTACGCCCAGTCCACTTTTGTGTCAGTCTCACAGAGATCTTCCTGCCTCTGCCTCCCAAATTCTGGGATTAAAAGCCAGGTGTAGAGGTGGCAATTTTTTTTTTTTTGTAAATTGCTTATGTGTGTGTGTGTGTGTGTGTGTACCTTTGTCATGCTTGCAGAGTTAGGCAGGGGTACACATCTCTTAGGACCCCAGAACTTGCTACCACGTGGCATGCTTAATCTGAAAAGGTGGTGTTAGAGCTAAGCCTTATTAACTCCAGGTTACTAATTAATAATAATTAATAATTTCTGGGATTTCCTCTTCTCACCAAGTCTTGGGGGTTTAGCACCTCCTGGAAGCGGAGATCCATCCATCACTTGGCAGTGTTAATCACCAGTGAATGAAACCTCTTGCTCTTTCCCTGAATGTGAAACATCAGTAAACTCAGTAAACTGACAGCTGGTTGTAAACCAACAGCTGAGCACGTTCCAGTGCGGGACTGTGGTGGCCCATTATTGCCCAGGAAAGGAGGCAGGATATAAGAAATACCAGGAAAAATATTGCATAAGAAAGATATACCAGGGCGAAAGGAGTGCTGAGGGTGGAGTCTAGAATAAGTGAGGAAACAATACATCCTTGAGATGCTTACCAATCTGTTTTCTCTAGTGAGGCTCTCAGAGAGATAGAAAAAGGAACTCTGCAGTAAGTTCTACCAGTGAGAAGCTCCCAGGACCACATGCGTGGTTCTAGCACCATCTCCAGCATCGTCCATGTGCTATCCTTTATTTTACTTACGATATCTATTCCCTACCATAAACCTTTGTGGTAGATATTATTCCAGTTTTATGGATAAGAAACTGGAAACACTGAAATCTTAAGGCATTTATCCAACAGAGATTGAGCTGCTGGCATTCAGATATAGAATTGTCTGTTTTCAGCACTCACGTATGTCTTTGACTTAGTTCTCTAAACTCAAAGTAGCTACATTTTCAGTGAGAGTTCTAATGTAGAAGCAGATGAATCCTGCCGGATTGGGGCTGAATCCATAACTTGAAGGCCAGAAGGGATTCATGACTGAGTAAATGAATTGGCATCTCTGCCAGTTTGCAAACAGGCCATGTTAAGAATCTGGCAGGGAAGGTGGCATTCCATAGCTGATTGGAATGCCACAGTCCAAATGCTGCTCCGGGATCACTTCCACTCCCAGGAAATCATAGTTTTCTTTAAGAAAGTTATTCTCAAATACTCTGATTCTATACATTGTATTTTTATTTTTCCGATTGTTGTATCCTCCTCAAATTATCCTTAAGCATCAAAAGATAACTGTGAATCAAGCCAAAAGTTAAGGGGAGGGGATTGCATGACTATGCCCTGTTTACATTTTCTGATCGAACAAGACCTCAAGCAAGTCAGTGAGTTTTCTCATGTTCATTTGTAAATGGCCTAGTGATTCCTTGTTTGTCAACACCCACCAGGCTGGGACTGAGATGATCCATGTAAATGTTAAAGCATAACCCTAATCAAGTGGCTGGGTGGGGGAAACAAAGTAGCTTCTTACCTCTTGGAATGGGAGCTGGATAGTCTGGTGGAGGTGTGTCTTAATGGCTAATTATCAGGCCCCATGATTATCCTGCTGAGTCCAAGCTAGATCTAGCTGACATCCACATCTTTTCTGCTAGCAAGGGCAATCAACCACTTTTCTCTGGCAACCCCATCTCAAATGCCATTCAAGGCCTTCTTTCTATAAGACACAAAGACATAGAAAGGAGACGTAGGCCTGGGTACAATGGGCCATCTCTATATAACAAGCATAAACTGAAAAAAAACAAAACAAAAAACCCCCAAAAAGACCCCACCCAAAAACAGTGTTATTCCAGGCTCTGACTCTGATTTGACTTCTTGGTGTTTCCAGCAAAAGGCAGTGTACAAGGAGATTGCAGCATTGCTGGTCCCATATCATTTGGATGGTGTATCAGTGGAGATACTTTACCTGCAACACATTCTGTTGATTTTAAAATTAAGGAAATGTACTGGCCCATATATACAGAAGTTCTGAATTAAGGACTTAATTCAAGAACTGTTCTGTTCTCTGGAGCTTTAAGGACCTCTCTGCCTTCACCACATGACTTGTAATGAAATGGTTACACTAGTATGCTGATTCTCAGTTTCTGTAAGACACTTCTGAGGAGAGCAAGAAGCAACTTGTAGTCTACCTTTGTAGGCAGAAATTCTGCCCTCAGCCTGGTCAGAGCTGGGCCACAGGCCCAGTAGATGAGACAGGAGGAGGTCTTTTCGAGTCCAGCTTACGCTACACGAAGAAATTCTGTCTCAAAGACAAACCAAGAAACAAAAAATCTAAAACAAAAGGTTTTAAGTTTGATGAATTCCAATTTATATTTTTAGTTTTGTTTTTTAAATCATAGCTATTGGTTCATGAAAATATGAAGTTTTATACCTTTTGAATTTTCATTGTTTTAACATTTATATTTATGACCTTCATCCATTTTAAACATTCGTGCATTGCTGCTATGTTGTAAAATTCAGCATTTAAAAACATACTATTCAGTTTTAGTATGTTAACAGGATTGATAGCCATCATTACTGACTAACTACAGAGCATTTTCACCACCTCAGAATAAACACATAACTTAAAAAATTTTTTTTATTAATTTTATTTATTTCTGTATGTGTATGAATGTACTGTCTGCATGCAAGTTTGTGCACACGTGTCGTGCAACGCCTTGGAGGTCAGAAGAGGATATCGGATTCCCCTGGAACTGGAGTTCTCCCGGAATTGGAGTTTCAGAAGGTTCTTAGCCGCCATGTGGGTGCTGGGGATCGAACCCGGGTCCTCTGTAAGAGCGGTTGGCGCTCTTAACCGCTAGGCCATCTCTCCAGCCCACACATAACTTTTAATAATTACTCTCCAGTATTATCCATTCGGCATTAATTTTTGAGTTTGATTATTGAGTGATCCGAATTGATTTTTGTATGTTGATATCCAGTTTTTCCATGACCATTTCCTGAAAGAGTGATTCTTTCCATATTTGATGTCACTCTCATGGAGCTATGGTTTGTCTTTTCTATTTTCAAAGTAAAAAAGTGAGTGTTTTCAGTAACTGCAGTGTGTGATATCACATACATTGCATGAAAAAGTACATATGAGAATAGTTCTCTCTTGAGGGAGATAATATAGAAAAATGTAGAACAATGCTACTTTTCTCAGTGATTTTTTTTGCCTTATAAAGTACAATTATTTTTCAAAAGTTAGAAAATTTATTTTAACATATACGAAAGTTACTATTATTAAATGGATTAGTAGTTGACTATTTTAAAAACTCTTCATAAATATTGACCTATACGCTCCATCTAAACAAAAGTTCTGTAGGCCCTCAGTAGTGTGAAGGAGTTTTGAAGTCTATGAACTTAAGAACCAGTAATGCAGGACTGGCCAGATGGCCTAGTAAGTAAAGGCCCCTTACAGGCAGGCTTAGTTACCTGACTTCCCACCTGTGAGGTAGAATTAAAGCCCTCATGCAGGACCCCACCCCCTCCCCCAACACATTAGTACACTAAAAAGTGAAAAAAAATTAAGAAAAAGAGTTGCTGGTTTAGAGAACTGTCAGTTTCTAGAATTTTGGTTTGGTCTATGGTCTTTTTGTTATTTATTCTTACCTGATTGTTTAGAATACTGTTTTTTTTTTCTTTTTTTGGGGGGGGGCAGGATCTTACTTGCCTGGAATTTGCAATATAGATTCACACCCCCCCCCGCCTCCCACCCACCTGCTGGTATTAAAGGCATACACCACCACACCCAACATTATTTTTTGAGAGTGGAAAGCAGAAAAAGATTTAGTGCACAGACACACACACACACACACACACACATGTATACATATAATTAAATGATAGTAAAATAAAATATTTTTAAATAAAATACTTTTATTGATGTTTTGTGTATTTCATACATCATTTTTCAGTCCAATCCAGACATGTTCCCCTTTCCCTGCCCTCCACCCCACCCCAGTTCATGCATTCGGCCATACACATCCTGCATCTTTTTCTCAGTCTTTCTGAAATTTTTCTCTGCAGAGGTTTATTGTTTTGGGCAGAATTTAACTTTTTCAGTCAGTTCTTTGATCCTGTCCTTATGTTGTTGTTCCCTCCCATTTGTATTGCTCCAAAATATGCTTATATAAACATCACATTTATACCAAAATTATGACCTCCAAAAATAAATCATATGTTAATTTCAAAATATGTTTAGGAATTCATATTTTTTCCCTTTAATTTTATATTATTCTAGTGAATAATATGAATACATACATTCCACCCATGTATGGCAATTACAATGTCTGAAAATAGGTGGTAAGTTAATTCTAGATACCGTTAAGGGATTCACATTATAACAGCACAATTGCCTTCAGATAAAAAGAAACATAACAATAATGTTGTTCAGCTTGCCTTTCAACTGGGGATTTGTTGCTAGCATCCATAAATGAGAGATACCATTCGTCCTTGGTTCCTCTGGGACTGTGTCACTTCACCCAGCATAATGTCTTTGAGATACATCCATTTACATGCAAAGTTCATGATGTCATCTTTCTTCACCACCACATAGATAGAAATCCATTGTGTAGATGTACCACATCTTTGTTAACCATTCATCAGTTGAGGGGCATTTGAGTTGGCTCCAGCCAACCTTCTACTGTGAAGAGAGCTGCAACAAACATAGATGTTCAATGTGCATGCATCTCTCTGGTAGGATGAGTCCTGTGGGTATATACTCAGGAGTGGTATGACTGGGCCAGGTGGCAGGCTCACCCCAAGTCCTTCAAGGGTTCTCCATACTGCCCTCCACAGTGGCTGCAGGAGTCCGCATTCTCACCAGCAGTGGATGAGTGTTCCCCTTTCCCCACAAACTCTCCAGCATTTGGGATCTTTTGCCCTTTTGCCCTTAGCCAGTTTTATTGGAGTGAGATGATATCTTAGCATGGTTTTAATTTGTATTTCCTTAATTATTAACAATGTCGAACACTTTTTAAGATATTTCTCAGCCATCTTTACTTCCTCACTGGTGAAGTCTCTGTTCAGTTCTTTACGACATATTTTGAGTAGATCATTGTTCTCTATTTTTTGAGTAGTTTATATATTCTGGATGTTAATGCTCTGTCAGATGTGTCACTGGTGAAGGTTTCCTCCCACTCTATGGGTTTTTTCTTCACTTCCTTGATTGTGTCTTTTGCTGTACAGAAGCTTTTGAGCTTGATGAGATCCCACCTGTCAATTGTCAATCCCATTTCCTGCACAGCTGTGGTTTGACCCAGAAAGTCTTGTCCTATGTCCATGTCTTGTAGTTTGCTGCCAATGCCCACTTCCATCACCTTCAGAGTTTTGGCCTTCACATTGAGGTTTTTGATCCATTTGGAGTTGATTTTTGTACAAGGTGAGAGGTAGGGGTTTAATTTTGTACTTCTACAAATGGTGATCCAGTTTTGCCACCACTATTTGCTGAAGATGCTATCTTTCCTCCACTGAGCTTTTTTGGCCCCTTTGTAGAATATGAGGTGGCTGAATTGTATGAGCTCAAGCTTGTATCTTAAAATATTTTTAAATGCTTAAATATAATTAAAGACAACTTGGTTTGGTAAGGAGAACATTTAATATCCTTAAATTGGTTTATTTTGCTCATTTAACTATAAGTCCTAAACAATAAAAAAATCATAAATGGATACCCTGCTTCATTAGAATTTAAAATTACCAAACTAAAGGAAATGACAAAATTGTTAATTTATGAAAATCAACAGAAGCTCTAAAAAGTACGTATAAGTTAAAAGATGTTAAAATTAGTTTAAAAATGTCAGAACTAAAGAAAAATTTTGAGAACAACCACCATACTCTTATCTCTTTTCTGATCTTGCCTTTATCTCTTAGCAGACATGAAAATCTCAATATATGTAGAAGATATTATTTGGGACTGTCTTTAATATAAAAGCTAGACAGAAGAGCTCATATGCTATATTAAAAATTCCCATTTGTACAGTTACGCTCTCTTTGGAAGCTTTATCCATACTTGGCAATGTATTATTTTCTCCTTGATCAGCTCTATTTTGACCCTTGTGCTTAAGCATACATCAAAATAGTCACATTATACCAACTAGTCTTCAAATTCCTTTAAGCAGTAAAGTCACGAATCCTGACTTGGCCTGAGTCAACTCCGGTCCCTAAAAGTATAGGTGAACACCTTATTCTAAGGATGGTCTTGCAGACCTATGATTCTCTTTCTTCACTTGTAACCTTTCTAGATCCATCTTAAACATTGTTGTGAAGTTTGCCTGTCAGTCACTTGGCCAGCCTTCTCTGCTAAATGCAGTTTATATGTCACCTTGGGTTGCTTTGCTTCTGTATTTCTGGCAGAAATCTCCTTTGTTTCTGGTATCCCTAGACACAGCCATATTCTATTCCTCGGTCAGATGAAACAATACAGAGTTTCCAGGGGACAAATAATGGCCAGTCCTCTACATGTCCTACACCTCTATCTTGCCTGAAACACAAAATTGTCCCCAATTAAGAGTAACATTAAGAGTAACTGCAACACTTGGTTTTAACCTGAAATCCAAAAAGCGCTCTTTGCCCCTTTCCCACAAAACAACACTGGGTGTGGTAGTGCATGCCTTTAATCTCAGCATTTGGGAGACAGAGATCCTCGCCAGCCTGGTCTATGTGTTTAGTTCCTCTAGCTAGGGAGACCCTGTCACCTTGATTTGATAGGCCTTAACATAAATGACAGAATGCATGAAATCTGGAAAGGGGGAAGTACTGTGAGAGGGTGTGGATGGGGGGAGAGGGTATAAAGATTATTATGTTTGGTATGAAATAAAAATTCAGTAAGTTTTTTTTAAAACAAAAAAACCACAAAACAAAAACAGTTCCAGTTTAGATGATATCTCCTTGATCCTTGTCTCTTGTCTCAGTTTTGTTTCTATAATGCATTCTTTATTGCTTGAGGATAGAAATTAATTTTAAGAGATAATGACTCCTGCCGGGCGTGGTGGCGCACGCCTTTAATCCTAGCACTTGGGAGGCAGAGGCAGGCGGATCTTTGTGAGTTCAAGGCCAGCCTGGTCTACAGAGTGAGTACCAGGACAGCTGGGGCTACAGGGAGACCCTGTCTCGAAAAAGAAAAAAAAAAAGAGATAATGACTCCTGCTACAGGGCACTATTTTTTCTCCAGGCTAATTGCCCTGCTCTGGGGGATGTTGTACACTTTATGCCAAGCATTCAAGAGGTAACTTGCCTTTAGAGAATTTTTTTTTTTTTACCAACTAGAGACCAGTGTTTAATATGAGCCTGTGGGAGACATTTCTCATTCAAATCACCATCTAGACATTTCTCAATCCAGCTGACAACCAAAACTAACCATCAAAACCAGTAAAATGAAGATAAATTTCATCTACCATGAAAGTACTGAAGAACTGAAGGATCCAATTGAGAACCTTGGCTGCTGCCTTGAGTACTCTTTATACTTAGGATATTCTTTAAATGTTAGTTATTATGATGTTTCTGTTACATAATTTCGATCTCTTACATAGTCACAGTAGTACTGCTTAAATGCCTATACATCTAATTGCTTGTGCTTTGTTAGTATGACTAAAAAGGTATCCCTGAATAAGCTGTCAACCCATGACAGGAACAACCTGAACAGACTAGAGTCCAAAATGACATCTCCAGAGAAAATAGACTGTTTTGCTTCTCACCCACTTGTGCCCCTTTCCCAAAGCCTAGGGAACAACTTGTGGAAGAGGAGGCATGGTGGAATGTAAGGGCTGTGGAGAGATTGGGGTGAATCATGAGACTACAGCAATATAGACTGGACTCCTATTTGATCAACATGCTTGTGCATACAGGCTTCTCCAACTAGACTATGGGAACCTTGGGTTGTTCAAAATTTGGACATAGATACTTGCAAATAGGTTTTTACATGAATGTTACTTACATTCGTTGCTTATGCTTAATAATTTGGCTCACTTAAAAAAAAATGCACTGGGGCTGGAGAGATGGCCCAGTGGTTAAGAGCGCTGACCGCTTTTACAGAGGACCCGGGTTCTATCCCCAGTACCCACATGGTGACTGAGAACCGTCTGAAACTCCATTTCCAGGAGAACTCCAGTTCCAGGGGAATCCAACACCCTCTTCTGATCTCCGCGGCATTGCACGACATGGGTGCACAGACCTGCATGCAGACAGTACATTCATACACATACAGAAATAAATAAAAAATAAAAATAAATAAAAAATGCACCAATTACCTAATTGTATGTCAAACTGAGCAACGTCAATATTGTCTGAAAACAACTGTGCTATTATATAGTAGAATCCCTTAAAAAATAAACAAATAAAGGAAGAAAAAAGGAGAGATGATGAAAGGCACCATTCTGCCCTGGAGCAGTGAAGAAGCTCATCTTGAAACATTTCTTCTATCTACTCGGCTACTATGGAAAGCAAAACATGGCGAGTACCGAATGAATGATGAAAGTTCAGAGAGCCCAAGAAGTTCAAAGACTGTGCCTGTAGCTTGGAATGTAGGTGGGGTGGGCAGCTGTCCAGCTTTGTGTTTACTGGTGGGGTGGTCCTTTTTGTCGCTATGATAAAATACCTAATTAAACAACTTAAAGGATGAAAAAAAATAAATGTGGAGGCAATGGGGGATGGGAAGAGCCTATGGTTCTCGTCCCCATTTCTGGTGATGAGTGTGGGGCAGCTGCAGGTCAGCGGCATCAGCAGTCTGGAAGAAAGGGCTAGACCAGCAGAGGAGAGTCAAGGTAAACTAAGGCCTGTCATTGACCACCGTGATCTGCAGGAAGCAATGGCTGCTACTGTCTCCAAATTTCAAACTAGTATCTACTTTGCCAATTCTCCCAGGAGCCATTTAGGCAAATGGAACACAAGTCTACCTTAAAAAAATGAGTATTATGGATTGATAGTGCCTCTACCTCCTTGACGTTCACAGCCAGAAGTCAGAATCCGCAGACCTCAAAATGGGACTGCATTTGTAGTCAGGGCCTGTGAAGAGGTCCTTAGGATGGGCTCTAACCCCATCATGACTGGTAGGCATAGGCAGGCACAGAATGAAATATATATGAACACAGACAGAAGAGCCAGCCGCAAGCCAGGGGGAGAGACCTCCCCGGAAATCAACCTTGTCAATACCTAATCTATGGCTTGTAGTCCCTGAAACTGTAAAAAATAAGATAGGTAGTTGAAGCCTTCCATTCTCTGTAACATTGTTATGTTAATGGATGATCAATCTAGCATTGTTATGTTAATGGATGATCAATCTAGCATTGTTATGTTAATGGGATGATCAATCTAGCACAATGACAGCATCTCATTTGCTTTAAATATTACTTAACATTCCAACACATTAATAACAGTAAACACTAGCCACCAAAGCTGATAACATTGTGATATATTGTATTAGATAAAATTCAAAAAAATTTTTTTTTGGTATTTTTGAGATGGGGTCCCCTTTAGTTCCAGCTGGCCTGGAGCTCACTATGTAAACCAGGCTGGCCTTGAACTCACAGAGTTATGCCTGCCTCTGCCTCCCAAGTGCTAGGATTAACATATATTAACTGATTTAATCCACACAATAGCCCAGTAAAATAGATACTATTCTTTTCATGCCTTTTTCGTATATGAACAAAACAAGGCACAGCTAATTCAACTAACTTGCTTAAAGTCCCACAGTTCCTAAGTATAGTACTGAAGCTAGGACCCAAACTCTAGCAATCAAACTCTCCTCCTCCTCCTTCTCCTTGAGTCTTTCTGACCTCCAGGGCACATGACCTTTCTTTCCAGTTGTATGGCATCACTGTTCACAGGCACATCTTGGTTTGGTCTTCTTCTTTGTGGGTCATGAATCTAACTTCCTTGTCCTCTCAGTAGATTTCTGCTCCCCCCCCCCCCAGGGGAAATCTGCCAGGGAACCCTTGTACATCCCTTGTGCATGCAAAAGGCCACATGTTTCCCTGACACAGCAGGACTGTGATGACAAGTCTGTATTTCCCAGGGAGTACAGCCTCCCTCCAGAGTAGTGGGCTCATCATGTGATGCAGGATTGCTCATATGGAGAAAAAGAACCAAGTGGTTCTTTATTAAGTCACCTCACATTGGTTAAGGGCTTCCCAGCCAAAGATCACATGGTAGATTTTAGTACCAATCTTGATTTTAGAAATCACATATTTGTGAAACTTCCATTTTCATACAAACCTAACTAAAATCTGCTTAAAACAAAAAAGGATGCCTAGTTGAATGATCAGGATTTCCAAGTGGCACTTGGAGCACTGCAGTAGCAGAGAGCCTCCGAAAGTGCCCACAGAGCCCTCGCTTCCTGCTGCTGAGGAGATGGAATTATCCACTCTGCTTCCAAAGGAGTGTTGAGTGAGGTGGAATCCTTTTGTGACATTAAAAGCACATATTTCTTTTAAGAGATTCAAATAATACCCTCTATATAATCTGTCCCAATAGAAAAAAATGATATATAGGATTTTTTGATCAGTACTACTGCCTCTTTAAAAAAATATGCTTTTAAATGTCTATATCTTAGTCAAGCCAATGTAACAGAAGCATTTAAGAAAAAGTGGCATTTTGAGAACCTGCTTCAAAGGCTTGCAAATATAAGTATAAATAAAGTAGTTCCTAAAGCATTTTACGACTTACAGATAATCTTATCTTAATGTGTTTAAAATTCAATATCTTGGGGCTGGAGAGACAGCTCAGTGGTTAAGAGCACCGATTGCTCTTGCAGAGGACCTGGGTTCGATTCCCAGCACCTACATGGCAGCTAAGAACTGTCTTTAAATCCAGTTCCAGGGGAATCCAACACCCTTTTCTGACCTCCGTGGCATTGCATGACATGGGGTGCACCAACCTACATGCAGACAGTACATTCATACACATAAAAAATAAATAAAAATAAAAAATTCAATATCTGGAGAAAAAAATAATGCCTGGTTCTCTGTTTACAACACTAAGTATTGGTCTATTCTTTGTAATGTTTATAAAAAAGTAACTGGCTTAGAGAAACAAGGACTTTTTAAACTCTTTTTACAAAATGAGACATTAAACTTGTGGTTATAGATTTTATTTTCATATGTTTTATGTTTTCCTGCTGAGTAAAGCCTCCAGTTGTTGGACAGCCGCTGTTTATACAGTGGGAAAAACTCGTTTTGGTGAAAAAAATATTCCTGGTTGGAGCATCGTTCTAAATTACATAGTCATCATGAAACTCATCACTTAATGGAAAAAATATTTAAATCTATTTATAAAATTTGGCATAAAATAAAAAATATCCCCCCCTAGTTAGTTGAGATTTACTAACCCTTTTCAAAAATATCAATTTGCTTCTTGTAAAATAAGCATTTGCTATCCTATAAAAATTAAAGGGATATTTGGGAAGTAAAATTTAAGCTTAATTCCTTTAAATTGTCCTACAAGTAAAAGAAAGTGTTACACTGTGATGTTGTATAATTCAGAAAAATATAGAGACCAACTCAATACAAACTATACATGAAACAACTAGCATTTTATATTCACAGTTAGTTCAAATGTCACTATCTAGCTCCTTTTTTTTTTTTTTAGCACAAGCATCCTTCATATAAAACCAATTTGCAAGCAGTTGTGCCCCAGCCCACACAGCCCAAGGCTCCCACCATCCAGCTGGAGGGGCTTGAATGTTCAATCAAGTTGATCAAATAAGTGTCCAGACTATAAGTAGAAGTCATAGTCCAGTCATATAGTTAAAGACAAAGTGTTTATTGGGTAAAATTTATTTAGCAGGTTTCAACTCTGCCCACTAGCTTATCTTAAGTGAATTGTTTAGATTAGTTAAATTTAGGTGTAGGTTTTGGTGAAAATGGTAAATTTGAACTAATTGGGAATTAAAATGTTAATTGTTTTATTTATAATTTGTATTGGGTTAAGGTACACAAATGGCCCTATATTTTCTGAATTATACAACATCACATTATACACTTTCTTTTACTCGTAGGACAATTTAAGGAACTAAGCTTAAATTTCACAATAAGTAGCATACAGTCAATGAGAACAGTTTGGGTAATTTTAATGAAAGCTTATGCCTTGGCTCCTGTTTATGTACCTAATAAACTTAGGCATCTATAGGTCAAACATAAAAACCTAAAAAAAAAAAAAAAAAAAGAGGGAGGTGGGAGGTGGAGGTGGGGCAGTATCCTTTCTGGGATACAAATGAAAACTCTGTGTTCCAATCAATCCTATTGATAAATTTTCAATTTTTGAGATCTTGAAACTAACAATGGGAGGAGAATTCTTTCCCACAGGTAAAAATCACCAATCTTAATCCTGAAAACATACAATTCTTTGGCTTGTGCAGGATGGACTGGGAAATCCAGCAGAGAGGTTGACCCATCTGAACATTAAAGAAAGAGGAACCCAGACTGCCTGAGTCACAGACACTGAGCATCTCTCTGAATATATTGGGGTTAACTGTTTATAATGGGCCCTAATGAAGTTTCCTTCCAGATACTCAGAAACTTCACCTCCCCTTTATAGGAAAAAGAAAAACATGATGGTAATGAAACCACTCCCTAACTGTAAACTAGAAGACTTGTTACAGTGGTATTTCCTATAAAAAGGATAACTACCCTTTATTAATTGACTGGATAGGAGGACTGTGAAGTTCTCTATTAGAGACAAATTCAAGAGTAAAGTGTTTATAAGTTGTGTAATTAAGCAAAATATATTATACAGGGAAGCTCTGACATCAGCAAGAATTATTCTGCCTTAGGACATGTTTAGGGGATTCAAACCTGCCCCCCCCCAAATTATAAAGGCCTTTTTCCTATAAGTGGGATATTATGCAAGGAGAAAGGCAGTAAGTCCCTGTTGTGAAACCTGGTGTGAGCATAAAAATGTTATGAGACTCACTTGTTACGTACAACTGGCCTCTGAAATGCCAGAGAGCGTTACCAAAGGCCACTAAAGCAATACAGCAAAATATGGTCTCCTGAGCAAAGCAAGACTCCTCCGTCAATATCAGCTACAACCTCAACTGCCTGGAGATACTGTGCAACAGTGGCAGCCAAGTGGTCTATATATATCCCCAATCTATTTGGCTATTAGCTCTCTCCTTGGAGGAATAACTCACAGCGGATGCCACAAGCTATGTCCTCTAGTGGTTAGGAGATGTTATAAGCCACATAAAGAACTTGTCCCACTTTATAGAGAAACCACAGTTTGTGGATTAGCATACCAAGCATCTGTCTAGCTTTAGCTTGACATAATAATTGGTACTGCTTAAATGCCTGTACATACAATAGCTTGTGCTTTGTTAGTATGACTAAAAAAGGGTATCACTGGAAAAGCTGTCAACCCATGAAGGGAAACAACCTGAACAGACTGGAGTCCAAAATGACAACTCCAAAGAAATTAGACTGTTTTCTTCTCACCCACTTGTGCCCCTTTCCCAAAGCCCAGGGAACAAACTGCAGAAGAGGAGGCGTGGTAGATTGTAAGGGCTGTGGAGAGATAGGGGTGAATCATGAGACTACAGGAATATAGTCTGGACTCCTAACTGATCAACATGCCTGAGCATACAAGCTTCTCCAACTGGACTATGGGAACCTTGGGTTGTTCAAAATTTGGACATAGATACTTGCAAAGTGCACCAATTACCTAATAGTATGACATACTGAGTAACATCAATGTTATCTGCAAACAACTGTGTCTTTATATTGTAGAATCCTTTAGAAATAAAAAAAATAAAAAATTTAAAGGGATATATACACTTACAAGAGAGTATTATATTTGGTAACTAAAAGTTCTGAATTAGGGGGCTAGAGAGATAGCTCAGTGGTCAAGGCACTGGCTGCTCTTGCAGAGGACCTGGGTTGATTTCCAGTACCCACATGGCCTATAACAACCATCTGTATCTCCAGTTCCATAGGACTTGATGCCCTCTTCTGACCTCCATGGTCATTGCACTACACGGGTGCACCTACCTACATGTAAACAATACACTCAGACACATAAAATGAAAATAATAAATAATATTTAGTATTTCACTTGCTATATTCCTAAGTGACAAAATAATGCTAATCTTGATTTTAATGAATTTACAAAGGAGGATGGTATTTCCTTTCATTAATTATGTTTTTGTTATGACCCTCTGCCTACTCAGAACCCCTACCTTACTTAAACCTGGTTTTTATTCTTAAAAATTATTTGCTGAGCCGGGCATGGTGGTGCACACCTTTAATCCTAGCACTCGGGAGGCAGAGGCAGGCAGATCTTTTTGAGTTCAAGGCCAGCCTGGTCTACAAAGTGAGTTCCAGGACAGCTGGGGCTACAGGGGGACCCTGTCTCAAAAAGACCCAAAAAAAGTGTTTTTACAAAAGATTTTCTCTGTTTATTCAGTATAATTTGGATAAAAATAAATGTAGTTTTTAAATTGGTAAAACATTATTTTGTCTTCCAAAAATTTCCATTTTGGGGCTACCTATATTTAAAATCTAAACTATTTTAACATCTATTGAAGTTTTGTGCATTTCATACATTGTTTCTCATTCCCATCTAGACTCCTCTCCCCTTCCATGCCCCCCACCTCACCCCAGTTCATGCACCCTGCCATTCCTGCCCTGTATCTTTTCCTGATTCTTTTCAAAGTTTTTCAAAGCAGGGGATTATTGTTCTGGGGGAACTTTACTGTTTCAGTCCATACCTTGTCCCAGCTTCTCTGCTGTTATAGTTCCCTCCAATCTGTATTGCTTCAACATATAGGCATATATTAAACATATCATCTGTACACAAACTGTCATTTCCATATCATATTTCAGGATTCACATTTTTTATTTTTAAGTTTATATTACTCTAAAATATGCCTACATATCCTCCACCCATATACCAAGATTACAAAGTCTAAAAATAAGTGGTGGGTTAATTCTAGAGCCTGTTAAACGATTTACATTATCAGAGCACAGTTGCTTTTAGGGAAAGGGGTATATACCATTGATGATGCTCAGTTTGCCTTACAACTCAGTGCTGGGTGCTAGCATTTACAAATGAGAGACACCATTCATCATTTGCTTTTCTGGGACTGTGTTACTTCACTTAGCATAACATCTTCTAGCTCCATCCATTTACCTGCAAAGTTCCTGATGCCACCTTTCTTACTGCTGCATAGAACTCCATTGTGTATATGAACCACATTTTCTCTATCCACTCATTGGCTGAGGGGCATTTGGGTTGGTTCCAGCTCTTTGCTATTGTGAAGAGAGCTACAATAAATCTAAACTCTTAAACAAATAAAATTTTTCCTATTGAAAAAAAGGAAAAAATATTAACTGGTTCCAAATGGGTTTCTGTATTTTTATTGATATTAAAAAGTTAAGCTACAATAAGTTAAATGCTCTGAAACAAATTTAAAGTAACTTAAACTCCATTTACACTAGAGAGTTTGGGATAACTGTCCCCCATCAAATTATATGAAAGACATAAATCTCTAGTAGCAACAGCACCCATGACGTTTTTGCAGCTTAAGAGCTAAGGTCTCTGGATTAAATGAGTATTTAAGTGTCCTATAGTATAATCAACTGAGAGTACAAAATATTTTGCTAATAAAAAGGATGTGGACAATATTACAATAATTCCTACTAGAGTCCCATTTAAATTTCTGATCATTAAAATAGGAAATCAGAATTGGTTATACCTATAAGACCTGTAATATTCTGATTTCTAACAGGTCTGATAATTTGTTTCTATCACGGTTATTCATAATAATTGGTTTGTGGAAAAAGATATTTTATTAAAAGGAAATTTTAAAGATTGCTATATTGTTATTTAATATATTCTGTAAATGTGGCTTTCCATTTACTTTTGCAAACCAAATGTAGTTTAAAATACAGGTCAAACCAGTATCCACAGATAAGAGTTATGATAATTTAGATACTAAAGACCAATTTCTCCTAAGAATTAGAACTACAGTCTGCATAAAGTTATAGCTATAAGTTAAAGCTGAAGAAAAGTAAAAATAAAATTAAAGATAATAGATTTAAGTATTCCAAATATAAACAAAATATGTCATAAGGTGTAAATATGTAATATAAATATAACACACAAAGTATAAATATATGTGTAAAAATAAAGAGAAGCATATAGTCAATATTGCTTAACAATACATAAATTTTGGTAGTTTAAAATGCCCATTTCTTTCATCTGTTAACTTCATTACGTCAGTGTTCTTGATTATTTTAATTTTAGGTATTTTACGTTATCAAGTTGGGAGGATTATAAAATGATACAAACTGGATTATAATGGCTAATAAATTTTGATAATTTGAGTCAGCAGTTTTGTTTTTTTTCCGTAATGGCTTTACCAGCTATTCCTCCTTATTAAAAACTGATTTCTCTGTCTACTACTCAGTGTTATCTACATCATATCCTAGGAATGAGCCCTTCCTAGTGACATTAAATGATGTTTAATAAATTATTTGTGACCCCTGCATGCACAAAAGATGATGGTTGGGTAACCAGCACATCTGTGAATGAAAGTTCTTGGAAAGAAATAGGACCTTCTACAAGGTTGATTAACTGATAAAAATTTAAGTGATTGTGCAGAGGTTGGAATGTTGTAGGTGCAGAGTGTAATTTCACTTTATCTTGGGCTATCTTGGGCTATCTTTAGCTTCTTTTATAGCCGTTCCTTGCCCTGCCCTTCTCTGTATCTGACCTTTTGTGACTAAGAAGTGAATTTGTTTTTTAGGATTTATTACCTTGACAGACCCCCTAACTTCCACCAACCCAAATTCCATGAATGTTGTCAGATAGCATCTGAAGCCTATAAATGAGATTTATAGCAGAAATTTCCACCAATGTATTTGAAAAATGCCTTAATTTATTACTTTCATTGTTCTGTTACTATAAAAATGTCATCAAAGTGTTACCAAGTCGGAATGTGGAACTTGGGGCAACCTAAATCTGTGTTCTTGGGCTGTGGTCACTCAGACTTGGCTCCAGAATAAACTCTTATCCTCCCTCAAGTGAGAGTGGTATTTTTGCATGGATAGAATGAAGCCCAAAACATCACCACCCGTCCCAGCACCACCCATGCAGCAGAGATCCATAAATGACCTAGAAGGGTGACATCATGTAAGTTTAGGGGTGAATCAAAACTGTAGAGACATATGGATATATTCAAATCTTATGAGGGAAACCAGGCCCAAGAATTTATAACATAACAGACTAGGAAAGGTCTTGCCTGTACCCCATAAAATGATGGGCATGGAGCCTTGTGATGACAGGGCCTTAGCAGATGACACAAGACATGCATCAAGTACCAAGAGGCAGAGAACTAGTAGTTCCTGGGGCTTCAGCTGGGCTTGGTCCCCACTGTTGACATGGCTTACTTGAGTGCTGTCTGATCATCCAACTGGTCACCCTTCTGGATATGAACCCTCCATTTCCTGCTCCTGACCTGGCTCTGCAGCAGCTAACTCCCTGAAGTTGTTTCTGGGCTCCTTATCAATACCTACTCTATTAACATTTCTATCAGCTCTTTTTTTGGAACATTTGAACTCTATGTAGCCTTTTTAACTTGTTAAATTGTTGATTTTATAAACTAGTGTGTGTGTGTATGTTATGTGTATATATAGACAGACATATTTACTGTGTGCTGTGCGATATGAGAGTTGATACTAGTTATTATAAATGGAATAAAAGAAATAGTAGGCAGGAGTATTACTTGGCAAATTGCTGTCATTGATACAACAGAACCTTGTGAATTTAATGTTATTCAGCAGATTCGGTCACTGGAAAGATGCAAACGTGTTCCTCTGTGTTTATGACAGAGCATGCTCATGGCAGCAAATAGTGAAAGCCTAAATGAGTGGATGAATTAAAACATTTGTCCTTGCTGCGCCTCTCACAGTTAGACCAAACTGTTGATTGGATACTGTTGCTAGAGATGGGATGATTCCATTTGACTTTCTGTCTGTCCTTGCCAGATCAAGACACTTTTGAAAACCGGATTTCTTGTGAAGGCAATTCTGATGAAGTATTCAGTTTCAGCCAGAGCACATAAGGGGCCTTAGGAGAGCCTTTTCATTTGTCTGGGCCACATTTCCCGCCCCTGCTTACCTGTATCATAGACTCCTTCTTGTATCGAGGACCTCTGGCTCTGTCTTGTACAAACAAGCCATTGTGGGTAAGTTCAAAGTACCCAGAACCCCAGGGACAGAGTCTCAACTGTTCTCACTTGCAGAGTTGACCCTGAAGGGCGCCGCACAATATGTTCCTGTAACATGAGCTTTGGGGCTCTTGACATTGGTGACTTTGCCTGCCAGCATAGGATGAAAAGGAGAGGAGTAATGTGTAACTTGCTCTAAAAATGAGGAGCTTTTGCATAAATCACACCATTGAAATTTGCCAAAGATGAATCACAGTTTTTAAATCATTTCAATTTTATTCAATCAGCATTTGTTGAATATTTTACATATGCCAACCATAGCACTAGTAACTACAAATAGAAAAGAAAATTGAACCAGTCTTCAAGAGGCTCTTGATCAGTTAAAGAAAGATAGATGAAAAAAAAAAGAAAGAAAGAAACTCTAAAAACAAAATGACAGGTATTTTTATGCAAGATGTAAAACCAAGAGGAGGCACTGTATGAAGCTGGGGCATTAGTACTTCAGGTTATAGACAGAATCGGTGAATAATTCAAGGACCAGTGGAACTATCTGGAAACACATTAGATATCAAATTTACGGGGCCTTTTAAAGACCTCCTGGTTTAGAATAATCATTTTGAAGATAAATGACTAAAGAAATACTATGAGATCCTGATATTTAGACCCCATATCTTTACTTTTTGTGTTCCCAAACCTCCAGTGAAATGTGTTTCTGCAGATGTACATCCTACCACCTGGGTGGAGGGCACCTTTGCCTTCATGTTTGGAAAGAGTTCTTCCACCAGGTGTAAATGGCGCCTTCTTGCTTCAGTGCTGATTAAGAGGGGAAAAGGAGGAAACCTTACAAAGGAATTTGAGGGCAGCTACAAAAGCTGAGTTTGCAGCTTCAGCAGCAGAGTGGTAATTTGAGAATAGCAAATTAGAAGGTCAAAGCAGATTTTAATCACTGAGACTAAGGTGGTTCTAGTTTATCTAGGAATTGCACCTTCATTAGAGAAAGTGTGGCTTTTAGTGCTGTTACCCAACCTTTATTGTTAAAAATTTCCTTTCCCCCTCCAAGATTTCTGTTTAAAAATTATTGAATTTTTATGTGTTTCATACATAATTTTTCAGTCAGTCTTAATCTCCTTTATACCCACCTCTCCCTTGGGACTCTCCTGCACCCCCACCACCCCTGGCCAGAGTTCATACCTTCTGTCATTCGTGCTAGCAGAAGTTTGTGAACTTCTATATGCTGCTGAGAGTGTGATCATTGCTGAAGCAAGAAGTTTTAAATTACAGACCAGGAAACTGGGAGTCCTTAGGAAGACCACATAGCTCCTTTATCTGATAGCAGAATGCTGGGAATGGCCAGAAAGAAGGGCTGGTGTTAAGAAATGAAGAGGCTCCAGGAATAAGTGTTGATCAGATGTAGGAGAAATTGAGAAAGACCTCTATTAGGGCCTTTCCTGGATATAAGAGATACAGGAAGATAAATCAGAATATTCTCCCTTTTCTAGCAGAGAAGACAGACATATAAATGGATTTAAGGTGGTACTGTTGTGATAGAAAAATATCAGAATGTTACTGAAACCCATAGAATGGGCCAATAGTAAAGTTAAGGTGTGGATTTAAGGCATTAAGATTTGTTACTTTCTTCCAAATTTACCACTTCTTCAAAAGAAATTCATTGAAATGGATCACTAACATTTTCTCACTTCCATTGAAGGTGTGAGAACCTCTTTTAGAATTTTGCTTTTTTCTGTACAAATATCTCAGCAAAAATTGCAGCTTGTGGTTATGGAAGGCCTTTAGATTTTTTTCTGGTCTTGACCCTAGCAGTAGTTTTGATTCTCTTATTTCTGTGGGCACAGTCGTAAAACAAGCAGTCAAGAGTCTAATAAGAGCGGGGGGGAGGATGATGAATGTACTGAAAGAGTGAGCTAATAATAATGATGATGATAATAAAGTAATAATAATAGTAAATAACAACATCCAGATCTTAGCCGGCCCGGGCATGCCTGCATTTCTCCTTTTCCTCTTAGCCTTCCCTGTGTCTTCCCTGAATGGGCACTTCCAGGAAGGGACTGGCTTTTTGTGGAATCCCATTTACCCAGAATTTAGTCTATTTTAGGTAGACATATAACATGTGAGATTATGCATATGAGAATGTATATCTTAATGTACCCTAGGAAAAGATAAGAGGTCCCTCTAAGGGGAATGAATGATGTATGAGAAGGTAAAATGTGCTGGATAGCTTCAGTCCTCAGCTTGGCAACCCTGAGAAGAGGGAACCTCAGTTGGGGAATTTCCTCTATTGGACTGGCCTATGGGTATGCCCATGAGCCATTTTCTTGATTCTTGACTGATATGGGAGGGATTGGCCCCCTGTGGGTGGTGCTACCCCTTGGGCAGGTTATCCTGGATTGTGTAAGAATGTAGGTCAGGCATAGGCCAGAGGAGAAAGCTTGTAAGCAGCATTCCTCTATATTCTGTGCTTCATTTTCTACTACCATGTACCTGCTTGAGTTCCGGCTATGGCTTCCTTTGGTGAGGACTGTACTGAAGCTGAAATGAACCTTTTCCTCCTCAAGTTGGCTTGGACATGGTGTTTTATCACAGCAGTATAAAGTAGTGAGGATGGTGGAGTTAGAGGGGGTACAGCTGAAAGCTACAGCCTAGTAGGAGATTAAGCATAAGAAAGAGCCTTAAAGGAGAATTGAATGGATGGCTATAATTTATAATATACAGTAGAGAATTGGCAATTATCTTTTTAGGCAAACAATGTTGGGCACTGTTTACTAGGGAGGAATTAAGACAAGCCATCAATTAGTGGTTTGTATGGGCCAAAGTGAACTGAAGAAGCATTTTTTTCTGGGTAGTGTGATGTTATCCAGGGGAGACATGAATCTCTCCTCACCCCACATAGAGAACTAATAGCAGACTAAAGTAAGAATCTCATCAAAGACCTACTTGGTGAACCAATGAGTTTTATTAGGGTTACTTACAGGAGTAGGTGCTTGGGGTTACTTACAGGAGTAGGTGCTTGGGGTTACTTACAGGAGTAGATGCTTGGGGTTACTTACAGGAGTAGGTGTTTGGGGTTACTTACAGGAGTAGATGCTTGGGGTTACTTACTGGAGTAGGTGCTTGGGGTTACTTACAGGAGTAGGTGCTTGGGGTTACTTACAGGAGTAGGTGCTTGGGGTTACTTACAGGAGTAGGTGCTTGGGGTTACTTACGGTAAGGAGAAGAAATGCCACAAAGACATGTCCTTCACCAAAAGCTCTTCTCAGAATGGAGATGACTCATGAAAGCTGGACACCCGGAGCTCATTGTACAACTTGGGAAGCACCTCAACAAGTTGGAGACTTTTCCAGGCAGTTCTGGTCTCTGCCTCTTCCAGGTACCTTGGCCAGTCTTAGCCTCTTCTAAGCTTCCTGAGAGTATCTCTCAACAGCCCTTACTTCTTAGCTCCGCTTGGGGAAGGAGGGGCCTAGTGTATATGGTCAGTTTCAAGAACTTCCTGGTGCTCTGGAGTTATTTCCTTCCTGAGCCTTAATGAGTCTTCCTGTAGAACTTCCTGAGTCCTCAATGAGCTTCCCTGTGGGATGGAATGTTTCGCCTCCCTTAAGAATATCATTCATCTTAACAAGCTTCTCTTGGTGTTTTATTTATCTGGTAGGAAACTGCTACACAACCTTAGTATAAGGTTTGTTAAAGTGTTTTATCTCTAGCTTTGAATGTCTTACAGCTTTTTAAAAAGGACAATTTCAGGGACACAGGAGTTGGTGAGTTTTTAATAAATTTTAAGCTCTACCAATCCGTGATTCTCAGTGAGCCCATCAGTGAAACAAGTTGTTCTTAATGACAGGTCAGGAAATTGGGACCCTTGACAGGGAAACTCATCTATTTCACCTCTTAAGCCCACCTGAGGGGGTCTGGCATAAGTAGTTATAAAGTCTCCAGGAAATAAGTACCAAAGACAAGTGCAAGAAACTGAAAAAGGCCTCCTGCATGTACTGTAAGAGGCCTCATTCATTCCATATGTACTATAAGAGGATATGATCAAGAAGTGTAAAACAAAACCTTGCCGGGTGTGGTGGGTTTTGACATTTTGTGATAATGGACTTTCTCTGTTTCTGTGCTGGGTGGACAGGAGCCCAGTAGCAACTGTACATGAGTAGCATGAATCAGGAGCTGAATTTTCAATCTTACTCAACTACAGCTTGCTACAGATTAAATAGCTCCACGTGGTAGTGGTTACTCATAAGCCCTACACAGGGTTTTACCTTGAGAGACGAGGAAGTAAGACTCCCCTTTAGGATAGGGCATGAGATTCAAACCTGGGTTTTCTTGAGACCTTGAGGTTTAACAAATTAACTTATGATTCCCTAGAAATTTCAGCCTTGTGTAATCACCTTAGAAAGAGGCCCTGCCAAGAAAACAGTGTTTTGCTAGATGGCTGTGATTGCAGGCAGACAGGCTGCTGCTCCCAAGAGCTTAGGTGAAGATACACAGTCCCAGCCCCAACCTGGGTTTCTGGTGGATATTTGGAGCAGTTGTGATAAGTTTTTGATGATTTTGAAATGACCTTCCTGAAAACATTCCTGTGCTGAAACAAAGACCAGATGCAGTTCACAGCTCTGAGTCATGAGGTGGGAGTCTGGTCACTGTTAGTAGAACCCTGGTGGCACTTCCGCCACTCCTGGAGCTCACAGGCCACCTGTTGTACCGCCCCTGTGCTTAGTCAGCAGCGCTGCCTCAATCCATATGTCATCTAAACAGAATAGCTCCAAATCCCATTTAGGTGGCCTCTTCCCTTGGCTAATATTAGTGCACTCTTGAGTACCAACTGGGCACAAACAGACTTTGATATACTTAAGCACTTCATTTTTATTTTATTTTATTTTATTTTGTTTTATTTTATTTTATTTTATTTATTTTTTTTTTTATTTCGGTATGTGTATCAATGTACTGTCTGCATGCAGGTTTGTGCACCCGTGTCGTGCAATGCCGCGGAGGTCAGAAGAGGGTCTCGGATTCCCCTGGAACTGGAGTTCTCCTGGAAGTGGAGTTTCAGACGGCTCTCGGCCGCCATGTGGGTGCTGGGGATCGAACCCGGGTCCTCTGTAAGAGCGGTCGGCGCTCTTAACCGCTAGGCCATCTCTCCAGCCCCTTATTTTATTTTCTTATTTAGAAACTTGGTCTTGCTATGTAGCCCAGGTTGGCCTGAACTCACCTGCCTCAGCCTTCTGAGTGCTGTGGTTTACGGCATGCACCCCCATGCTGGGCTCTTCTTGAACATTTTATGATTTGACTGGAAGGAAAACTCTTCATTTTAGAGTCATTCTAAGATGAGCCAAAAGAAGACAAGAAAATTAGTCACCTGTAAATACCAAGAGAACAGCCTTTCAATTTAGCAGCTCTGAGTTTTCTTACTTATTTACAGACTTGTGCTACATTTTATAGGATTTCCCAGGAGAACGCATATTTCTAGAATTACATTGCTTCTATTTGAATCTTTATAATATATTCCTTCCATGGTGCATTATTGTAGGAGGAGAAATTTTCTCTTGTCTGGAAGAATTTAGGAAATGTTTAGAAACCTATCTCATAACAGAAGCATAGACATTTTCGGCTAAAAGGGTGAATAAAGTATGTCTTTGGGTTCCTCTGGCCATTTGGGGAACCCCAAACCTGGCATTTCTTGTTTTACTCCAGTTGCCCAATCCATTTCCTAGATTTCCTATCATTCATTCATTCATTCATTCATTCATTCATTCATTCATTCATTCATTCATTCATTCATTTGATATGTACTATAAGAGGACCTGAGGATCAAGAAGTGAAAAACAAAACCTTGCCGGGTGTGGTGGTGCACACCTTTAATCCCAGCACTCAGGAGGCAGAGGCCGGATCTCTGTGAGTTCAAGGCCAGTGTGGTCTACATAGTGAGTTCCTGGACAGCTGGAGCTACAGGAAGACCCTGTCTCAAAAAAACCAAAAAAAGAAAGAAAGAGAGAAAAACGAAACCTTATGAAGGGAGACTAATCACAATTTGGAAACTCTGATGCAAATACAATTTTTGATAGTTGGTTATGAATTCCATATGGAAAATAAAGTTGCTTCTCTTTATCGAGTGAGCTAGGAAAGTAGAGGCCAGAAGGAAGGAGATAGCCCAGTAGACGTCTGGTAGAAGAACACTCCAGAAAGAACACATTTAAAGGTCATGAAGCAGAAAAAAGATTGGTTGTCTGAAAACCTTATGGACAGAGAAGGTTTAAGGGATTCAGGCAGAAAGGACTTCCGCCCGACTTTCGGAAGCCTAGTGTAATCAACATACCTGAGATTTTCCTGCTCTCCAGTAGCAGAAGGAAATTTACTTGCAAGTAAATATTGATCTGGGGACTGTGGTACATGGTGAAGGGAGAAGATCCACTCCATGCTGGATTTTTGGCAGAGTTGGGCTTGGCAGGTCTTACAGATTCTGTCACAATGCCGTTAGCTCATATGTGGAAATATCCTGGTTTGTCCAGAAAACTTGTGTTACGGTTATCCACTGGCCTTTGGCTTTTACAATCCTTCCACTTCCCTATGATGATCCCTGAGACTTAGGGGAAACAGTGTGATGTAGATGTCCAATTTGGGACCCAGCACTATGAGTTACACTAGTAGATTAATGCATCTTTCAGCCTTCAACAGAGAAGCTTCTGCAGCAGTAGATGGCAGTTAATACAGTGACCCACAGCTGGTCAATATGCAGATGATTGTTTAAAAATGCTTTACAGATTGATCGTGTGTGTGTGTGCTGTTTGATTCTATGTGGTTCTTAAGATATTTTTAATACTCAGGAGGCTTAAGGAACATGAAATAGTTTTTCCATTTGGCATGTGATATTATTGAAGACAAAGAATATAGTTATTCTGAGCTTCACATTCTCAGGTGGAGAGTCTTGCCAGAGCACCCTGTCAAGATGTGTAGTCTTTGTGGTGGGAGCCACCTGGGCAGAACAATCAAATTCATTTTATTTTTAGAGAATTATGGTTTTATTGACCAGAGAAGTCAGGTGACTCTGAGCTGAATTAATCCAAAACATCAGGTTTTGCTGTTTCAAAATCTAATATGGTTTGATAGTGTTGAGGGATGCTTTCCTCCATGGTCATTAAACTGTCTTTCCTCCTTGTCTTGTGATGCTATCCTCAAAGCCATGAAGAGCTCTATAGGACAGAACAGACTACCAGAAGTCTGTAAGTAGCTCAGGATCCTGCAATGACTCAACCCCTTTTCCACATATTCCATGTGTAACCCCTGATACATGGCCCTGCTAATAACTGCAAGGGTGCTGGAGAATATGAAGGAGCCCGTGGATGTTTATGAAGTAACAAATATCTTTGCCATATCAATCTTTAGTACATAAAATCCTCAAATACTTTAGAACGATTGTTGGATTTTAAACTTTCAAGTCCTTTGAATATTCTGGGAGAGTGAACAAAATATTTTTTTCTTTTCTCAACTTTAGACACAATTTGAAATTTAACCAAATACTTCATTTTCAGTAAATCTCACTTCTGTTTCATTATTTATAATCTTTTACAATAGTCACTCATCTTTAAGATCCAGTCAGAAAAAAAAATGCTCCTAAGTTTAAAAGTTTTGGTAATTTTATTATCCAGGTGAAGAATTTTTGGTCACCTGACGTTAACATGGGAGGGATGTGTTGAGACCACACATGCAAGTGTACAGATGGCCTCTGGAATGCCAGAGAGTGTTACCAAAGGCCACTAAACCAATAAAGCAAATATGGGTCTCCCTGAGTCAAGCAAGACTCCACCGTCAGCACCAGATACACCTCACCTGCCTGGAAATACTGTGCAGCAGAGGCAGCCATGTGCCTGTATATCCCAAATCTAATTGGCTATTGGCTCTCCCCTTGGAGAAATAACCCATGGCTGATGCCACAAGCTTACATCCTCTACAGGTTAGGAGATGTTATAAGCCACAGTAAGACCCTGTCATATTTAACAGGGGGGAAAATTGTAATTCATGGATTAACATATCCAAACATGTGTCTATGCTAAAGTAACCTACCATAACTATTAGTGCTGCTTAAATACCTATATATCTAATTGCTTGTTCTTCATTAGTAGGATCGAAAGGTTATTCCTGGACAAACTGTCAGCCCATGAAAGGAAACAGCCAGAATTGACCAGAGTCCAAGTCAACAGCTCCAGAGAGAGTGGACTGTTTTACCTCTCATCCACCTGTGCCCCTTTTCTAAGCCTAGGGAACAACCTGCGGAAGAGGGGGCGTGGTAGAATGTAAGGGCTGCGATTGGGGTGAATGGTGAAACTACAGCAATGTAGTCTGGACACTCATTTGATCAACTTGATTGAACAAACAACCTGTCACCCCCCACTGGATGGTGGGGCTGTAGGTGTTTGGGCACAACAGCCTGCAGATAGGTTTTGCATGAAGGATGCTTGTACTCATGGATTATCACTTATAGCTAAAAATGAAAAAAAAAAAACTGAGAGAAAGATGCAGGACATTTATGGCGGAATGCATGATCTGGGATGGGGTGGGGGGGGAGGGAAGGGAAATAAGCCTGAACTGAATTGGAAAAAATGTATAAATCACAAAGCATCAATAAAAAATTAAAAAAAAAAAGTCTAGAAAGGAAAGAAATACAAGATAGATTATCTTCATTTTATAAAGACCAATTTAATGTATCAGGGAAAAAATAAACTCTCAAAATATATTTTTGTTTTCAATTGAAAAAAAAAAAAAAAAAAAAGAATTTTTGGTCACATCTTTTGGATGAAAATTGAAATACAAATGGGGATAAGATGCATGATTTCCGCAACTATGTCCACAGACTTGGCATTGCTATGACATTTTAATGAGCTTCCCGTGGTTCTTTTCTTGCTCTTGGTACAGTGTGGGCCTTTGAGAAACACAATCTTCATCAAGAATAGCCAGCTTTAAAATGGGTAACATAGTAAGATCACCTACTTTATTTTTCCAGTGTCCTTTTCCTTCAACTTTCACCTTTCTACCCTCAAAGGGAACTCATGGACAGGTCTTTTCTGTTATTATAACCCAATTTTCTGTAATCATAGGGATTTCCAAGGCATTTGTCAAAAACACATGTTTATTGTTCCTTGTACAACTGAAATGGGTTCTAGGAGTTGTATTTTAACAAATACACTTCAGTTGTTTTTAACATTTTCAGGAATTTTTTCTTATTTTAAAGTACAAAAGAAATGTATGAAATACACAAAACTTCAATAAAATGTTTACTAGGATTTTTGCTATATGAATAAGAGTAATTACAAAACATTAAGCCATATTTTTTATTTTATTATTGTGTTTGTGATTGTGAAAATGGAAACTGAACCTTGTACAGACTAGGCAAGTGCTCGACCACTCATCTTTATCCAGAGTCTTAGATATTGTTCCTAAGAAATAACAGCTGATGAGTTAGGAATATAGGTCATCACATTCCCAGGCATCAGTCATAGCTCTGCCAGTTTCATAAATTACACATTAGTCTCATAGTCTCCAGACAGGTAATTATTTAATATTTTGTCTCAGTGATATATAAAACATTTTATTCACATGGGCATTTTATGCTGTGAAATCACAGTTTTGCCATTAAAAAAAGTTTGATGTCAGTCATTATCATATATGCACAATTTTGAGAGAACATATAAAAACTACATGTGATTTTTCTGAATATCTGCTATTTTTAATATTCTGCACCATTTCACTAATGTCAATACTAAAACTCTGTACACACTTTAGGAGAACAGAAAGTGATTAAAACATTCACCTTGTCCATTCTCCTATTTTGTCATGCCTTTGACAAGAAGAAAGCAGGCTAAAAACAGCCCCCTCCCTACTGACATATTAGTGACACAGTTATCATATGGGATCTTCTCTTAAGAGAAGATAGGAAAATGAGTATTTTAGTTTTCCTATTAAATAGAAATGAAAAGGGGATAAGGGAGTTGGAACTGGCTGTTAGGTCCCTGGGAAATAAAGTTAACATGCAAGAACAGTGATCTAATGTTGCACCACTGGGCACCACTGGGGATACTTTAATGGGTGGTCAATGTTTGTGGTTTGTAGGCTTCACAGCCTGATAGGACTGTTGATTGGTTTTCTCCTTTGGAAACTTGCATAGCATCTTCCAATTCAGTGAGAGCTAGTCATCAGGGAGGAGGATTCCAGGTAAGTTCCTCCAAATCCTGTGTCCAAGGAACGTGATGTCCTAAGCATTAGGGTGTTACCTGCAAACTCTAGGAAGTAATGAAGGGCAGAAACAGGAGCCTGTATTGTTTTGAGAATATCTTGGACTGACCTGGCTAATAAGTTTTCCATGCCTAACTTGAGGTTTTTGTTAGATACTCCACAACTCTTAGGGAGAGTATTATCACCCTTTGTGGGTAACTCCATAAATACATACATACATACATACACACATTTATATATACATTTGTATAAATACATTTGTATATAATTACCGTATATATATTGAATATAAAAATGGCATTTCTGTGGCTGTGTAATATAGTCTGTTCCCTACAAGACCTGTTCAGGAAGCCGGAGGGTGAGGTGGGGGTGGGGAGGCCTCTCCATGTGCTTGTTCCCCCAGATCCTTGACAGAAAACATTGTTACAAAGTAGTCAGGAAATACAGCAGGTACCATTTTCACACAGTCTCAGATCACATTTATGTGTTTTTTTTTTCCTTAATCACAGCTTAGTTTGTTATAATATTCCCCTCTGTTACGTGACACCTTTTCTGAGGAGACACAACAAAGATGTCCATTCTTCTCAGATTTGGAATCAATGGGGATTTCTCCTATGACACCCCATTCTCACACAGATCAGCCTTAGTTACACGTCTTAGCATTCATAGCAGAGGCCTTTAAGCCCCTCCTCCCCAAATCATTTTTGGCTCTTTCAAGCCCTCTTCTGGTCCCAAATTATGCTGTATGACACTATTCTTGGGGAAATGTGAACAAATTTTTACTCACCCCACGTAGGAACAGACAAAACTAATGGTGAGACCATGAGCTTACTGGGTTAATTACAGGTGAAGGCGAAGGTAAATGGTTACTTAGAAGAGCAAGTACAACTCAAAGGCAGCTGCATCCCAGAAAGCCCATCATGTCATGGGTGATAGATCACTCATGAAAGCTGGAACCTTGGAGTTCTCTGCAGGACATGCAGGCAGCTAGACAGGTCGAAGAGTTACTTACAACCAACTCCACTGATTAATTATCTCAGCAGTCCTTACTGCCTATACAACCTTGAGGATTGAGGGCTGTTATAAATCTGGTCAGTTACAGGGACTTCCTGAGACTTGTGAATTGTTTACTTCCTGAGAATTAACAAACCTTACTTTTAGAACTTCCTGAATTTTGCCAAGTGTGATGACTCACACCTTTAATCCTAACTCAAGAGCAGATCTGTATGAGATGGAGGCCGGCCCCATCTACATAGTGAGTTCTAGGCCAGCCAGAGCTACATAGTGAGGTCCTGTTTTTTTTTAAAAAAAAAACAACAACAACAAAAAACAAAACACAAAAGAAAAATCTTCCTGAGTCTTAACAAGCTTCCCTCCAGAATGGAGTGCTTCAATTCCATTTGGAGGAAATTGCTTTACAACAAACTGATACCTTCAAAAGCTTTTTGGCAGTTTTCAAAGAAGAAAGATTAGTTTATAGTAAATTCAAATTCCTACAAGTAGAGAAAAGCATGATACAGATTTGTTATCTTTCTTTCTTCCTGTTGAGATAGTTTACCTTGAGGGAGGTCTTCAGTTTTTTTTTTTTTTTTTTTTTTTTTTTTTTTTTTGAGGTAGGGTCTCCCTTTAGTCCCAGCTGGCCTGGAGCTCACTATGTAGACCAGGCTAGCCTTGAACTCATAGGAATCTGCCTGCCTCTGCCTCCCAAGTGCTGGGATTAAAGGTGTGCGCCACCACGTCTGGCTGGAAATCTTCATTTTTAAGAACAAGAGAAAAATGTGACTTAAAAACAACAACAACAACAACAACTCTGATTCACTTTGGAAGGTGGCTTTTTGGGGGTCATCCATAATGTGCTGTTAATCTCATTTTCTCAACATAAGACTCTCAACAATACTGGCATAAATTTTACTTTCTGGTGATGATAACTTGAGAGACATCATTAGTATTCTTTATCTTGTTTTACTCAAAAGCAGTAGTGTGTCAATAGAGGCAGGTAGAGAGTAGGTAGGTGTAATATTTGCTGTGCAAAGCATGACAAGAATCCCTCCTAACATGTGTTCAGATCTCATATGTATATGTGGTTTTTGGGAGAGCATTCATTAACAGCTATCATGTTGATTCAAGATGTCACTATCTTTTTAAGAACTTTCAGGGCTGGAGAGATGGCTCAGCAGTTAAGATCACTGGCTCTTCTTGCACAGGACTTGGGTTCAATTCCCAGCACCCACATGGAGGCTAACAGTGGTCCATAACTCCAGTTACAGGGGAATCTGACATCTTCTGACCTCCACAGGAACCGCATGACACAGGTGGACTTATATACATGCAGGCAAGAAACAGACATAAAATAAAAGTAATGAATAAACTGAATAGGATTTTCTTTCATTTGTCATGCTTTTATACTCAGGTATAAAATTGAATATTCACTCATTATGATCAAATATTTAGCGAGCTGTACATGTATAAGTGTGTGTGCATGCATTTATGCTTCTGTTTTTGTATCTGTATTTACGTCTGTATTCAGATTGAAATATTAATCTTTCTTTATTCAAAGATATAGAAATTTTCCCATAAAGTTATGCACCTTTCTTGTTTAGAGATAATATTCTGATTGGCAGAAGCATGTGTTCAATTCCTCTGCCAAATGTGGTCACCAAATGTGGCTTTTAAGGATGGAATCTGATGGTTCCAGAGAATAAATCATAGGTGACTGTATACTGTACAAATGGAATGAAATGCTTGATGACAGCTCTGAGCATCATAAGTAAGCAAAGAACAATTTTATAGTCCAGCGATCTCAAATTTCCAACTTGTGCTTCTGAGTGGAATTTAGCAAATGAATTCATAAAATATTATTCACTGTTGATTAGCATACATATGTGCTTTTAGGGAAAGTAAAAAACATTAATTGTTTACTGAAATGTTGCAGGAACTTCTGGTATTCAAGAGACCAGTAGCCAAGACAGGTGAAGGAGAGGGAGTTTATTAGACCAGTGGGGTGACGCTGGGATTATTCAGTAATGGCGCCAGCTCCAGCTTAAGTTTGTAGGGATATGTACAGTCAAACCATAAGCAAGCGGGGGCTACACATAATAAACAATTGGTCCCAGGAATGCAGCATTTCAGCAAAGATTTTAGTGGTGGGTAGACTAGTAATAAAGGAGGTGAGGGCAGATACTTGTCTTCCTTCCTCATTCTTTCCCTGTTTCTTCCTGTCTCATCTTCAGAGCTTTCTACCTACTGTTCAGGGTTCTTCACAACCATTTCATCATCAGTAAACTTCCATTGCCACTACAATAGTATTATACATATTAACATGCATTATATATTATAGCATGTGCTACAGTGTTTTATATGAGGTATATTAGAATCTGGTAGAAGAACTTGGTTTTTTAAAAGATGTTTTAAAATCATCTACTTACCCTAAAGGAACTCTTGATTGTCTTATAGTCATCTAATTTTGACAGATAAACAAGTTTACGTGTGTCCATGTGCGTGTGTGTGTGTGTGTCTGTGTGTGTGTGTGTGTATGTGTGTGTGATGAATATGGCACCTTAGTGCCTGAATGGAAACTTGTGTGTTCTGGCTCCTAAACTAACATTCTTTTTACTACTTCTCACTAAGTTGCCTACACTTTGTTCTTCTCTGGCAGGTAGAGTCAGTAGTGGGAATCCCAAAGACAACTCATACTGATTGTAGACACAGTTTTCTTCTGTTTCTGAAGTGAAAGATCAGCACAGGCTATATTGAAAAGAATTCATGGGGCTGGAGAGATAGCCTAGCGGTTAAGAGCACCGACGCTCTTGCAGAGGACCCGGGTTCGATCCCCAGCACCCACATGGCGGCTGAGAACCGTCTGTAACTCCAGTTCCAGGGGAATCCAACACCCTCTTCTGACCTCCGCGGCATTGCACAACACGGGTGCACAAACCCAAAAAAAAACAAAACATTCAAACAAAAAAAAAAAAAAAAAAAAAATAAAAAAAAAAATCTCAAAAAAAAAAAAAAAAAAAAAGAAAAGAATTCAACATGAAAGTCCATTTTGGTAGGAGGCACAAATTTCCAACTCGTGCCTCTGAGTGGAATTTAGCAAATGAATTCATAGTTTGGAATTGAATGACTAAAGAATTTGCATAATTCTAAATTATTTTTGTCAGTTTTAATAAATGCTAAGTGTAATAAAATGGTATCCAGCAATAATGTGAGAGGCACTGTTAATGATCTCCCATCTCATAAAGACCAGGTAGGAACTACAAAGTTATTCATGTGCTTATTAAATTACTTAGAAATTTCCAACACCAGCTTTAAGACCAAATGTCCACACCAATGTCCAGCACAGCATACAACTGGTGCAGTAATGGCACTTTTACCTTGGGGACAATCAACAGCTATCTAATTGGACTTAAAATCCACTCAGTGGGAAGAAACTCATGCATGGTACTGTAAACATAGCAAAATACACATGGCTGGAGAGGTCATAGATTTTAGAGAAATTCCTAAGACTGTCATATCCCTAGACTAATGTAATTGCTTGCTAAGTGCAAAATATATTTCCTTATATTTACAGACACATATCCAGACACCACTCATCCAAGGAGCATCTTTTGCACCAGATGAAGAATATTACAGAGGACCACACTTGGTCACACACAAACTATTGTCTATGAATTGCTAATGCATATAAGGGACGCATCTACAATGTGACCTCTACACCTAAGGCTCACACAGCATAGAACAAGGGGCCAAGAGGACACTAATTTTTCTCTTAACTCTCATTAAGGAAGCTTTTTCATTCAAGGGTGGGGGGGGCAGGACCTGAAAAGGTCATAAATGGCCAAACTATGGAGATTGAGTCTGCAGAGTGTGGGGCTGTCCATGGCCCAAGTCTCCTATATTAAACTCAATTCACCCAGGGCTCAGAGACCACTGTGGAAGAGGGGGCAGGAAGATTGTAAGAGCCAGGGAGGTGATGCATGAGCGTATGGAAACAGAATCCTCCAAGCTCCTGGGACCCTTCTCATATCAACCAATAGCAACTGTGTCAGCATGCACAAGACCCATGCAAACAAACCGAGCATGGAAATGGGGAATTGGGCAGCAGAACCCAATCTTTCCTGAAGAAATATTGGCAGCCAGTTACTGTTGGGTGCGGGAGAACTGGTCTTAAAGTGAGGGACTATGGAAAGGCTCAGTGGATGAACTTGGACTGAGGAACAGCCAGGGAGATTAATTTGGTACAATAGGCCTTAACACAAATGACAAATGTATGAATTCCAGTGTGGGGGAGGGCTGGGGAAGGGTGTCAATGGAGAAATGATACAAAGTTTATTAAAACTGATTGAGGGCTGGAGAGATGGCCCAGCGGTCAAGAGCGCCGACCGCTCTTACCGAGGACCCGGGTTTGATCCCCAGCACCCACATGGCGGCTGAGAACCGTCTGAAACTCCAACTCCAGGAGAACTCCAGTTCCAGGGGAATCCGACACCCTCTTCTGATCTCCGCGGCATTGCACGACACGGGTGCACCGACCTGCATGCAGACAGATCATTGATACACATACAGAAATAAATAAAATAAAAAAAAACTGATTGAAACATTATGTATGAAATAAACAAAAATTCAATAAAATAATTAGGAAATCATATCTCACATGCTGTCAGAGGAGTATGAAGGACCAGCGTTCATGCCTGGATTCCTTGACCCAGATTGGTTTTCTGGTGGCGTCTGTATCTCTCGTCCTTCCTGCTTGTGTGGATGGAATACTTCCATTTGGGATGACAGAACTGCAGTCAGCCTTCCTTTGCCATGCAGTCCAAGATGGATGGCATTGTTTCCCTGGTGTGGGTGTCCTCCCAGCTTCTGGCTTTGGATACTTTCTTATTTCTGTTGGACATAACAACTATTCTATTTTTTTCAGAAGTTTGCATCTCTTCTTTGCTAAGATGTTACCTCATATTTTATAACCTCTCTCCATCCCTTAACCTACCAGAGCCAACTGTCAATGAACTGTGCAGTTGTCTGTGTGTGTCTATGTGGGACTAGTTTTAGAAATCCTCACTGATACCAAAGTCTGAGGATGCTTATAGCTCTTAAATAAAATGATGTAGTATTTGAATGTAACCTGTGGTACCCTTTCATATACTTCAGATAATATTTATGTTACTTATAATATTCCTTAATATAATTTAAATAATATGCAAGTAGTTATTAGTTGTAGAGAATAATGACAGGAAGTCAATAAAGATTTAAGCAGACATAATTTTAAAAAGTTTCCCTTTTGAATTTGTTTGAACCTGTGGATATAGAGCCTGTGGATATAGAACCTGTGACTATGGAGGGCTGACTGTATTCACTTATTGTTGTTATAAGGCAATCTGATCACTGGAAGTGTGGAATCTGAGTTTTCTATGTAATGTTCAGCAAGTCCTTTCACAGTCATTGTACAGATTCTTTTTTTCCCCCTAAATTAGGCTGAGGACTGAACCAAAGCCTTCTGTATGCTTAAGCAAGCACACTACAACTGAGCTATATAACCAGTCCATTTGGGCACTGTAGATAGTAAATGCTGGAGGGAAGCTATCCTACAGAGAGATAGTATTACCAACTAAAATCTTTATTAAAGAAAGCACTTTGTCTACTATTATTAGTGAGTTACAAACAGTTGCAAATGTCTCTCAGTTTATGTTGAAACAATCTGGCAGGAAATCCAGTTTTCAAACATTCAGAGTGCTACTTCCAGAAATGTACCAGCAAGAATTTCATGGAAATGAGAACTTTCCTCCTGCCCAAGCCTCAAAAAGGATGTATGAGGCGTCAACCAAGAGGCATAAAAGTAGATTACATAGCAAAGGCAACAGATATTTTGTTTTCACCTAATTGGCTTTTGTTGCTTTATGTCTGATTTGATTTATTATAAGTGTTCTTCCTCCATTGTACTTTTGAACTTTTGTACTTATGAATTTTTTTGATTAAAGCATCATCTTTATGTGTGTTCTGTAGGCAAGACAGCAGTTCTCAATATATTCTATGTACAAAGTATTTTGTTACCAAATGGCTTTGGGAAACACTGCAATTGCTGACTTGTGTGCAGTAGCATAAAAAGTGGTTAAACAAACTTTGCCAGGGAGAAGAAACTGATGTAATATTATTGTGCTGAAGAGTTCACCTTACTTATTAGACTGAGGATGCTGCTTGTCAGATTACTTTGGAAGATCATAAAGAATTATTTTGAAATCAGGTACCATGGAAATTTGGGGCAAACCAAAGTTTTGCTCTTTAAATGGAAACTATGGCCATCATTTTAAAATGCTAGTATTGTTCTAATTCTAATGTAACTGTTCTCTTTCATATTTTTTCATGGAAATTTATATGATGTTGCATTAGTTTTCCACCTTTATAGTATCTGGCTTATTTGCACGGATAGGTTTCTTGAAAAACTTTTCAACATCATTTTAAAAAACTAGTCAGGCTCCATTTCTTTGCTGTCTTGAATAGAGCCACAGTAAACATGGATGTGCAAATGCCTCTGTGGTAGGGTATGGAGTTCCATGGCTCTAGACCCGGGAGTAGTAGTATAGTTTGGTCATATGGTAGATCTAATTTTAATATTCTCATGAACTTTCTTCCTGATTTTCACACGGCTGTGCTAACCTGCTTTGCTACCAGCAGTGGATAAGGGTTCCCCCATCCTCTCCAACATCTGTTGTTCACTTTCTTGGTGCTAATCATTCTGACTGGGGTGAGGTGGTATCTCAATGTAGTTTTAATTTGCATTTCCTTGATGACAAAGATGTTGAGCACTTTAAAATATTCATTGGCTACATGTGTTTCTTCTTTGGGAAATATCCGTATCCTTAGCTCATTTGTTGATTGGCAGTCTTCGTGGGGTTTTTGTTTAATTTTTGTATTTCTTTGTAAATTCTGGACATTAGTTCCCTGTCTGTGGTATATATGGTTAAAATTTTTCTCCTATTCTGAGGGTTGTCCATTTGTTTGCTTTCCTGGAAAAAAGACAAGTCAGTTAAACAGATGATGACAAAACTAGATATCCACCAACAGAAGAATAAAATTAGAGCTAAAATGTTTACCCTGTACGTTCATTTAATACCTGAAAGGCTGAATGTACTAAAGGAAAACAAATGGAATACTCTTCGAGATGCTGGTGTAGGACTTTCTGAACCAAAGGCCAGTAGCACAGGAATAAGCCCCCAGGATCAACAGATGGACTGATAAGAAATGTAAAGGTTTTCTTTCAGAAAAACAGTCTTTTTTATACTTCATGTTTTTATCACTTTTGTCAAAAAGCCGGTGGCCATAGATTTCCCAGTTAATTTCTGGATCCCGTTGGTCCATTGATCCATCTGCCTGCTTTTGTGCCAGTGCTGGCCCATCCTTGTCACTTTGTCTACACAGCATAATTTGAGGTCAACTGTTATGATTCTTCCAGCCAAGATCTTTCTCCTTAGGTTTGCTTGTGCTATTAATTTTATGCGTATGAGTGTTATGCCTGACCATGATGTGCAGTGCCCTCAGAGGACAGAAGAGTGCATCAGAACCCTTGGAACTGGAGTTATCCATGGGTTAGCTACCATATGGGTGCTGAGATTTGAACCTGGGTCTTCTGCAAGAACAGCCAGTGCTCTTAACTGCTGAGCCATTTCTCCAGTCCCCTCTATGTAAGTTCTTACATTGTATTTTTCCAGTTCTATGAAAGAGGCCATCAAATGTTTGATGAGTATCATATTAAATTTGTAGAGTAGCCATTTTCTATCTTTCCAATCCAGGAGCACAATAGGGTGTTCCATCACGTAGGGTCTTCTTTAGCTTCCTTTTTAGTGTCTTCAAGCTTTTGTGGTAGAAATCTTCCACTTCTTTGGTTTGGCTTATTCCTAGATATTTTGTTATTGTTTTTTAAACTAATATAAATGACATATTTTTCCTAATTACTTTCCATCAAAAGATGAATAGATGAGAACGTGATACATATACACAATGGAATATATTCAGCTGTTAAGAAAAATGAAACCATGAAATATAAATATTAAGCAAGGTGACCCAAATTCAGAAAGACAAAAACTGAATGTGCTGGTTAGTTTTTATTGTCAACTTATCATAACCTAGAATCACCTAATCGGAGAGGACCTCAGTTGAGGAATTTCCCTGATCAGACTAGCTGGTGGCCATGTCTTTGAGGGATTGTCTCGATTGACGATAGTCTACTCTTGCCAATAAAATATTTAGGAATTAACCTCCCTAAGGAAGTAAAAGCCCCGTAGAATGAAAGTGTTACCAAAAAAAGCTAAAAGTAGAATCATGAACATCAAAGGCTAGGATAGATGCTCCCAATGCAGAGAGTTGAAATGTTGCTTAGAGTACTGGAGTGCAAGAAGGCTGTAGCATGCTTCAAGTAGAAAACACATTGTTTTATAAGCTTTGTTCAAAGCAGAAAGTACAAGCTCTTCACTGTGAATTTGATGCTAATGAAGTAACAATGTACTGAATAAGGATATGGTGTTTTTTTATAACAAAGCATACATAAAACAAGGCTATCTATATGGGGACGGCTTTATATAGTAGAAGCAGGAAATGAGAAATTGTTGATAAAAGCTACAAAATTTTAGTAAACCCCGAGGATATAATGTACAACATGGTAGCCATATTGAATTTTTGTAGTGTATGCTTGACTCATTCTAAGAGGGTTGATTTTAAATGATTTCATCAAGCAGAAAGAAAATGATAACAAAGTTACATAATGATTGATGAAGATTTTGTGACCAGAGACCTCAGAGCCTACCTCTGTAATTCTTTAAGGAACAATAGTCCAGTATTTGACAATGTAATGTTTAAGGAAACTTTAGAAATCATAATTAGCAACTATGTATGTGTAGTTTTAATTCTATTATTTGATTCGGAAACATATTCAATAAAACTTGTTTAAGGTGAAAAAAAAAGACCTGTACAATGAATACTTTAAGATATTGAAGAAAGAAACCAAAGGAGATGCCAGAGGATGGAGAGACCTCCCATGTTCACAGATCAGTAGAATTACTCTTGTGAGAACATGCTAAAAACAATTTACAGAATCCTTGCAGCCCCAATAAAAATTGCCATGGCATTCTTCACATAAGTAAATTAACACCCTTGTAGAAGCAAAAAGACCCCAGCAATCCCAAGCAAACAGAATATAGCTGGGGCTATTACCATACCAGATCTCAAGTTATACTATAGATCCATAGTCATAAACCAGCATGTTACTGGCACAAAATAAGACATATAAGACAATGGAACAGAGGACTAGAATTTAGTCAACACAATTACAACCACTCCTTATTTAACACGGATGTCAACAATATACACTGGAGGAAAGACTGAATCTTTGACAAATGGTGATATGGAAACTACAATGTCCACATGTAGAAGTATAAAAGTAGATACTTATCAATCTTACACAAAAATCAGTCCAAATGGGTCAAACACCATAAAGTGTAACATAAAACTCTGGAACTGCTGGAAGAAATTATGGGGCATACCATATTAACTCACAATGGATGCCTTTGTGAATAGGAATCCATTTGCTCAGGAATAGCAATTGACAAATGGGACCTCATGAAACAAACAAACAAACAAACAAACAAAAAAACCCTCCAAACTTCTATACAGTAAAGAAAACAATTGAATTAAGAGGAAGCTTATAGAGTGCGAGAAAGTCTTTGGCAGCTGTACATCTGATAGAGGATTAATATCTAGAACATAGCAAGAACTCAAAAATCAAAGCATCGAGAAAAGAAATAAACCAGAATGGGATTAATGTAGCAACAAAGGTTTTGAAAGAACAAATTTAGGGCTGGAGAGATGGCCTAGCAGTTAAGAGCACCGACTGCTCTTGCAGAGGACCCAGGTTCGATCCCTAGCACCCACTTGGCGGCTGAGAACCATCTGTAACTCCAATTCCAGGAGAACTCCAGTTCCAGGGGAATACGAGACCCCCTTCTGACCTCCATGGCATTGCATGACACGGGTGCACAAACCTACATGCAGACAGTACATTCATACACATAAAATAAATAAATACAATTTTAAAAGAAAGAAACAACAAATTTAAATGGCTAAGAAATAATTTTAAAAGGTGTTCAAAGTTCTTAGTGACCAGGGAAATGAAAATTAAAATACATCGAGGTTTAATCTCATCTCAATCAGAATGGCTAAGATTAAGAAAACAAATGACAATAAATGCTGGCCTGGATGTGGGGAGAAACGAGTTCTTAATCACTCTTGGTGAGTGTGCAAACTTGTGAAGTTATGAATCAATGTCAAAATTTATCAATTAGGTCAAAGTAAATTACCCTATGACACAGCTATATTGCTTCTGGGTCTATATCCAAAGGCCACTGTAATCTATTACAAAGATGCTTTCTTATTCATTATTGTTCTATTCACAGTAGCCAGGAAATGGAAAGAGCATAGATGTCCATCAGCTGAAGAACTGATTAATAAAAATGTAGTACCTGTACACAATGGAATTGTATTAAGTTGTAAAGAAAAATGAAATCATGGAATTCATGAGTGAATGGATGGCTAAGCAAAATATTATGTGAATGTGGTAAAGGAAAGTGCCACATGTTCCCTCTTTTATATGGATCATAACTCTGAATTGTTAGTTTAAATGTTGGAGTACCTGTAGAAACTGGGAAAGTAGACGAGGCCACTGAAAGAAGAGGAGAGGAGAAAAAGCTCTAGAGATGGGATCGTAGAATACAGGTCCTGTCAAGGGAGATGGGAAAAGCTGGGGTGGCTTAACAAGGGAGGAAGATGGGAAGGTAGAGGGAGGAAGGGATAAATAATACTAAGGATGTTTTCAAAAGCCACAGAGAAACATACTATTTTATAAGCTTTCATAAAAATATGCAGTTTAGTTAGAATTTCTCCACAGAGAGGATAATGCTTCCCGCAGGTGCCATAGACTGTCAGACAAAAAGCTCAGTGCCAGATGTGACATCCTGCTCTTGAAAATGTTTGTTGGGAAGTCCAAGATACCCTTCAAACAATATAGGTTACTGCCATTGCTCTTGCTGAGCGCCAGAACTTAAGGGCAAACCTATATTACTTAAGACACACTTTGCTCACAGGACTTGTAGGAATCAAACTGGTACTGACCTGGAAGCCTCTCCTTGCTCGCTAGTTCCCATAGTGCCAGAAGGTGCTACATAGGCTTCTGGGATATAAAAAATATCAACAGTCTTACCCAGATATAAATCCTAAAAGCTACATTAACAAACAGCCTGGCAAGATAGGCCCAACAGTGTAATAGTAGCAATGATGTTTTCTTGGTAACCAATAGCTGTCTGATTAGACAGAAGTCGTGATAAATAGGAGACAACTCATGCTTGGGATTGAAAACCTAGCCACTTGCCCATGGCTGGAAAGGTTACAGACCCTAGAGAAGATCCTACTGCTACCATTTCATTAAATGCCTTTTGAATACATATACTTATACTCAGAGGTATAATAGAGCTTACAAAAGAGAACCACAACTGGTCAGAGAACAGAGAATAAGTGACTGTGGAGTGCCCATACCCAAATGGGACTTTTCAAACCCAATCTCTACACACAAGGCTAAGGGACCATCAAGAAAGATAGGTGGGAAGAATGATTTATAAGAGTTAGAAAACTGGAGAGGCGCTGGAAAATAGTATCTTCTGTACATTAAAGTGCTATTGCATCCATGAATTCTGTTATGGTTGCTTACATGAGGTCTGTACAAGAGCACACCACTCCACATTCCAGTGTGGATGTGGGAAGGGCTCACAAGGCCTCTAATTGAGGTGGTACAAGAGGTCTCCTCAGGTACTGAAGGAAGCAAGTCAGTTTTCTTTAAGGATGAGCCACCTTCTTTAAGGATGAGCAAGCAATCTTGCTCACATAATCCCACGCCCTCTTCTGATCTCCAAGGGCATTGCATGGTGTAGATGCACTTACATGCATGCAGGCAATACACTTATCCACATAAAATAAAAGTAACAAAATTTAAAATTTTGCAATATCCCTTTTCATCCGTCTAGGTCATAGCATGTGATAGAGAAGAACCCTGCCAGTTGACTTGGACAGATCCTAGAGTTACAAACATACTGATCTTTTTATTATTTTAAAGAAAATCAGCAAATCTGTGCAGCATTTCCAATAGCCTTTAAGATTTAATTGGGGCAATTTCCTTCATGGAATTGAAAATGGTATTTGTCTTTGTTGCCTGGGTGGAATGGTAAACTGGAAGGAGGGATAAAATGTCAAAGTAAAATAATGCTAATGAGGGGCTGGAGAGATGGCCTAGTGGTTAAGAGCGCCGACCGCTCTTGCAGAGGACCCGGGTTCGATCCCCAGCACCCACATGGCGGCCGAGAGCCGTCTGAAACTCCAATTCCAGGAGAACTCCAGTTCCAGGGGAGTCCGACACCGTCTTCTGACCTCCGCGGCATTGCACGTCATGGGTGCACAGACTTGCATGCAGACAATACATTCATACACATACGGAAATAAATAAAATTAAAAAAAAATAATGCTAATGATTATTCTAAGTGCTGGATTACCCTTGACTTTCAAATTTATTTTCAATTTTATTTGAAACAATATACAAAAATCGATAGTGTGCATAATCATCAAGGGGCAACATTGTATGGAAGTGTAATGAACTGAAACCAGTTTTACAGCTGTGATTGCTAACCAAAAATACCCTTAATAAGTAACATGGAAAGCCAGGATTACAGCTGAGAGCAAAAGTAGCTACACTCACAGTGTATTTGCTCTCATTTTAGATAGTTGGAGGGAAAGTAGAGAGCAAGTGTTACACTGCACTAAGTGCAAAGTCTGCCTCCACCATAAAGATAGGATGACAAATAGATTTAAGATGCATGTCTGAGAAGATACAGAACATAGAGTTACAAAAAACAGCTGTGTCAACTGTTAATAGCACCCCTGCAGTGACTATCCCAATGGTATTAACTAACTTCACCTTGGCCAGGCTTCATCTCTACAGGGAATCATTGGAGGAGCTTTTCCACCTGGTGTGTATACTCAGCAGGTCTGTGGTGATTGAAGCAGGTGGGACTTTTCGCTAGGACAATGATACCATCCACCTGCCCTACTATATAGTCTCTTGGGACTTGCCAGACTAGAAGTTACTGTGTTGCTCAGATGCTGGGCCATGTTGCAGCTGCTTCTAGAAAGGCCAAGTCCCAGGTTTTTTTCTTCATTTCTGACATCAAATGCAAAATGCAGATTAATAAACAGTAATAGCAAATGTAGAAACATCAGATATATATATTTAAATTCTCCTTTGTACAATTTAAAACAAAACATGTATATACATCTACTGTACATTAGCACCACAAGCCTATATTACCTGATAGACATGTATAAAGTTTGGAAGGAAAATACGGTAGTTTTGTTTACAGTGTTGGCAGTTGTAGCTTACTTAATGTTCAAATGGAGAAATCTAATTAAATCATTTCAACACTTAATATTATCAGTAGTATTTTATGGTCACAAAAATTCAAGACAAAAGGTGGGACCTTGATCTTCTAAGTCCATCCATCCCCAATGGATATTTATACAGATGTAGACTTACAAACAAACAAATCTGGGTTTAATATTGAGAGGCTGAATTTTTTTTTTTCTTTTCCAGTAGTCAAGATGTAAATGCTTTCATTTTTTTCAGCCAGTTTTTCTCCTAATATGCACTCTCCTTTGTCTTTGTTCCTCATTTTCTTCCACCTGTCACCAAGGATCATATTGATGCCACTGTTACCTTTCTGTGGGGACATCTGGATATATTCAACCCTGTGTTTTTTGTCAAAAAGTATAGAAGCATTCATGAGACAATTCTGAATAGGATTGTTTCCTTCATTTCTTCCTCAGCATGTTTGTTATTAGTATATCAGAAAGCCACTTATTTTTGTCTGCTAATTTGCATTTGTCTGTTAATTTCCACTTTGTTAAGCATGTTTATCATCTCTATATATTATCTGTTGGAGGCCATGAAATTTTAAAGTACAGAATCATGTCATCTGCAAATCATGCATTTGGACTTCATTTTTTTGGATTTGTGATCCTTTTACTTGGTTCCTTTCTTCTTGTTTTAGCTAAGTCTTCCAGAACTATATTGAATAAAGGTACAGAAAGTGGACACTCTCTTCCTACTTCTGGTTTTAGTGGAAATTCTTTGTTTTCTATTTAATATAATGACAGCTATAAGTTTGTCATATGTAGTCTTTAGTGTATGGAGAAATGTTCCTTATATTCTGAGTTTCTTCCAGATTTGATCATGAAGGGATATTGGATTTTGTCAAAACCCTTTTCTGCATCTATTGACTTCTGTTCTTGAATCTATTTGTGTAATATATGAAATCTATTGACTAGATAATGCTGAACCATCCCTGTGTCTCTGGAAGAAAGCCTACATATAATAATGAATAATAGTTTCAATATTGTCTTGAATTATTTACAAGTATTTTTTGAGAAATTTTCCATATATGTTCATCAGGTAGATTGTTTAATACTTTTATATTTTTATTGTGTCTTTATTCACTATTATCAAGATAATGCTAGCTTTATAAAAAATAGGAAGTGTTCCTTCCTTTCTTATTTCATTGACTAGCTCAAGAAGCATTGGTGATAGTACTTTGAAGGTCTGTGAATTCATCTGTGCCTGGCATTTTTAGTTAGGATATTTTTTAGCACTTCAATTTCATTGAATGTTACAAATCTATATAAATTATTTTATCATCTTGATTAGTTGTGGTCTATCATATTCACCTAGAAATCCATTTCCTTTTGATTTTCTAATTTAGTGGAATATTTTTAAAATATACTCTAGTGTTATTCTGAATTTCTTTAGATCTGTAAATAGTCCCCCTTTCATCCCTAATTTTGTCAATTTTGTGTTTCACTCTTTTGGTAGTTTGGCCAAGGGTTTGACTATCTTATTTGTCATTTCAAATAATCAACTCTCTATTTTTTATTTTTTGTTTGCTTGTTTCTATTTCCTTACTTTTTTCCTGATCTTAGTTATTTCTTTCCGCCTACTGATTTGTTGTTAGCCTTGTTCTTGTTTTGCCAATGTCCTAAGTTGTATAACTAAGTTATTTATGTAGAATCTCTCTGATGTATTTTTTATAAAAGTTTTGCAATTTTCTGTGGGCTGCTGGGAAGAATGATTATTCTTTGGTGTTTGGATATACTGTTCTTTACATGTCTCTTAAATCCACTTGACTTATGATATAATTTGATTCAGGTGTTTCTCTATTCTTTGCTTGATGAACTGCTGATTATAGACATCCCACACTATTGCTATGCTGGGGCTGATCTGTGAAATTGCCTCTAGAAATATTTGTTGTGTGAAGTTAGGTGCACACTTGTTCAGCTGTATATATGTTTAGAATTGTAATATCATCTTGATTAATTGTTACTTAATCACTATGAAGTTACCTCCATTCTCCTTTCTTTTGACTAATTTTTGGTTTAAAGTCTATTTTGTCAGATATCAGAACCTAGACTCCTGCTTATTTCTTAGGTCCATTTATTTGAAATCCCCTTTTATATTCTTTCAGTCTAAGGTAGTGTTTGTCTTTTATAGTGAGGTGCATTTCTTGGAGACATCAAATGGATGGATACTGATTTTTATTTTATTTTAAAATTTTTTTTTTAAATTTTTTTTTTTTATTTCTGTATGTGTATGAATGTACTGCCTGCATGCAAGTTTGTGCACCCGTGTCGTGCAACGCCGCGGAGGTCAGAAGAGGGTGTCGGATTCCCCTGGAACTGGAGTTCTCCTGGAATTGGAGTTTCAGACGGTTCTCAGCCGCCATGTGGGTGCTGGGGATCGAACCCGGGTCCTCTGTAAGAGCAGTCGGCGCTCTTAACCGCTAGGCCAACTCTCCAGTCCCTTTAAATTTTTATTTATTAATTTTTATGTGTATGAGTGTACTGTCTGCATGTAGGTTGGTGCACCCATGTCCTGCAATGCCACGGAGGTCAGAAGAGGGTGCTGGGAATCAAACTCGGGTCCTCTGCAAGAGTGGTTGGTGCTCTTAACCACTGAGCCATCTCTCCAGCCCCTGGATCCTGATTTTTAATAGAGTCTACTTATCTCTGTATTTTGATTTGGGAAAATGAGACCCCTAATATTCAGAGCTGTTAATGAATGACATGTATTATTTCTTATTATTTTACTGTTATGTGGATATATTTGTCTTTCAGTCCAAAGAATTCCTTCAAGCAGCTTCTGTGGATTGTGTCAGTTTCCTTCCTTGTGTCTTATTCTAGCTGTTGCTGCTCTTTTAGAATTCATTCATCAGTTTATTTTCTTCTTTGATTGCTTTGAACATTTTAGTAGTCCTTCTAAGTTCCATTTTTCTAATTGCTTGTACTTCAATAGTAGGGTTGAAAGGTTATTCCTGAAAAAACTGTCAGCCCATGAAAAGAAACAGCCAGAACTGGTCAGAGTCCAAAACGACATCTCCAGAGAAAGTAGATTGTTTTGCTTCTCGTCCACCTGTGCCCCTTTTCTAAGCGTAGGCAACAATCTGCAGAAGAGGGGGGCGTGGTAGAATGTAAGGGCTGTGATTGGGGTGAATGGTGAAACTACAGCAATATAGACTGGATGCTCATTTGATGAACTTTATTGTACATACAAGCCCCTCCAGCTGGATGGTGGGAGCCTTGGGCTGTGTGGGTTTGGGCACAACTTCTTGCAAATTGGTTTTACATGAAGGATGCTTGTACTCATAACTTATTACTTATTGTTAAAAAATGAAATAAAAGAAAGTAATTAAAAAAAGAAAAAAAAAACCCCAAACCTCCAAATACAACTCAATACAGTTCAACAACAACAAAAAAGAATTAACTAAGTGGTTGTGGCGGATACATTGAGCACAGCAAGGTGACGAGTGGGACTGAAATCACCTGCCCATTGCCAAGCATATTTTGGTAACAATTGGAACTGAAATATTACATTTCTACTCACTCTTTTATCTAATACTCAAGAAAATCTTTTGGTTTCAGGTATTATAGATAACTCCATGTTCCCTCCCACCTCTCCTGCCCCCGCTATATGCATGCACCCTTCAAATGCATTAAGATGAATGCAAAAATAAAGACTTTTATGTATGCAGATTTTAAAAGTGGTCCTTTCATTATCGCTAGCATTAGGAGAATCTTTTCATCTTTAATTTATGATGAGGGGACATTAGGCAAAAATCTGTTTCAATTTTGTTGTTGTTATTATTGTTGTTGTTGTTTTGAGATAGGCTCTCCCTGTAGCCATAGCTGGCCTCTAACTCATTATGTAGACCAGGCTGACTTCCATCTCAAAGAGATCTGCCTTCCTCTGCCTCCCCAGTGATGGGCTTAAAGGCAAGTACTACCATGCCCTGCAACTTTTTCATTTTCATTTTATTTTTTAATTAACAAATGTATGTGTCTTTGTATGTATGAGTGTGTAAGTCATGTGATTGTGGGTTCCCAAGGAGTCAGAAGGAAGCATAAGATCCCTCGGGACTGGAGCTACAGGTGGTTGTGATCCACCCAAACAGAGAAGCAAACAGAGAAGCACAGCAAGCACAAACTGTTGAGCAGTCTCCAGCCCTCAAGGTTTTCATTTTAATAGATGGTGATGCAGCCATTTCAGGGGTCTAGTGAAATGACTGTGTTCATTCAACAAGTGAGTACCCTCCATTGGCTTGCTCAAAACCTAGAAGACTTCCTTCCACATCTAGTTAGTCTAAAGTACTGGACAATGTTGGTGTCAGTGAGGGTGGCTGTGACCCTCTCATACACTGAAAAGTACCACTTTCTTCTCTCCTCAATTCGTCCTTCATTTTTGTTACCCACCAGTGAAATCTAAGAAAACCATAAGTCTTGAGTATAATAAATTGGACTTCCATATCTAGTTTGATATTTCTGAATAGTTGGATTTCAGACAACTACAGGGTTGAGAGAAATCATGTTGAAGTTTTATTGTCTAATTTTAAAAATTATTTTTGAAACATGTTCTTATTTTATCACTGGCTGATCTGGGACTTGCCATGTAAACCAGGGTATCCTCAAACTTACAGAGATCCACCAGTCTCTGCCTCCCAAATGCCGAGTGTTAGGATTAAAGGTATGCATCACCAAACTCCTATCTTTTTGAGGTTTTAAAATGCTTGTACATACCAATATTCTGAGTCTGTTTCTTATAAGAGGTTAGGAAGTATTGTAAGTAAATATTTTTATTGGTCATGTGAATGGAATAAACCTTTTTATGGGATAGTGGCATGCCTTGAATTTTATAGCACTTTATTTTTTAACAAATTCAGGATGTTTCGTCATTGGATTTCTTATTTCTCTTATTTTGTAATCTGTGTTTTTTGAAATTGATATTGAGCATCAGAAACAAATTCATAAACTAAAACCTCAATAAGCCATAATGGATCATATACCCTGCTGAACGGAATACATAACACATTATGTTGATGAGGGGAGAGAAAAAAGATACTCTTGCTCATGTGTGGGAGGTTATACTGCCCAGCTGGTGCCTCCCCCAGCAGCCAAATGAAGTGAATGAAAAGACAACAGTTGTGCATGGCTACAGCCAGGTCTCAGACCCAGGGCATGCCTGGCGCAGGGAACCAACAGGACTCAGACGCCTGGCACAGGGAACCAACAGCACTCAGACCTAGGGCATGCCTGGCACAGGGAACCAACAGGACTCAGACCCAGGGCATGCCTGGGGCAGAGAAACAACAGGACTCAGACCCAGGGCATGCCTGGGGCAAGGAACCAACAGGACTCAGACCCAGGGCATGCCTGGCGCAGGGAACCAACAGGACTCAGACCCAGGGCATGTCTGGTACAGGGAACCAACAGGACTCAGACACAGGGCATGCCTGGGGCAGGGAACCAACAGGACTCAGACCCAGGGCATGCCTGGCGCAGGGAACCAACAGCACTCAGACCCAGGGCGTGCCTGGGGCAGGGAACAAATAGCACTCAGACCCAGGGCATGCTTGGCACAGGGAACCAACAGCACTCAGACCCAGGGCATGCCTGGGGCAGGGAACCAACAGGACTCAGACCCAGGGCATGCCTGGCATAGGGAACCAACAGCACTTAGATCCAGGGCATGCCTGGGGCAGGGAACCAACAGGACTCAGATCCAGGGCATGCCTGGCGCAGGGAACCAACAGGACTCAGACCCAGGGTGTGCCTGGGGCAGGGAACCAACAGGACTCAGACCCAGGGTGTGCCTGACACAGGGAACCAACAGGACTCAGACCCAGGACATGCCTGGGGCAGAGAACCAACAAGACTCAGACCCAGGGTGTGCCTGGCACAGGGAACCAACAGCACTCAGACCCAGGGCATGCCTGGCACAGGGAACCAACAGGACTCAGACACAGGGCATGGCTGGGGCAGGGAACCAACAGGACTCAGACCCAGGGCATGCCTGGCACAGGGAACCAACAGGACTTAGACCCAGGGCATGCCTGGCACAGGGAACCAACAGCACTCAGACCCAGGGCATGCCTGGTACAGGGAACCAACAGGACTCAGATACAGGGCATGCCTGGGGCAGGGAACCAACAGGACTCAGATCCAGGGCATGCCTGGAGCAGGGAACCAACAGGACTAAGACCCAGGGCATGCCTGGCACAGGGAACCAACAGGACTAAGACCCAGGGCATGCCTGGCACAGGGAACCAACAGGACTCAGACCCAGGGCATGCCTGGGGCAGGGAACCAACAGGACTCTGATCCAGGGCATGCCTGGGGCAGGGAACCAACAGGACTCAGACCCAGGGCATGCCTGGGGCAGGGAACCAACAGGACTCAGACCCAGGGCATGCCTGGGGCAGAGAACCAACAGGACTCAGACCCAGGGCATGCCTGGCACAGGGAACCAACAGGACTCTGATCCAGGGCATGCCTGGGGCAGGGAACCAACAGGACTCAGACCCAGGGCATGCCTGGGGCCAGGAACCAACAGGACTCAGACCCAGGGCATGCCTGGCACAGGGAACCAACAGGACTCAGACCCAGGCCGTGCCTGGGGCCAGGAACCAACAAGACTCAGACCCGGGGCCTGCCTGGCACAGGGAACCAACAGGTACCAGGGTATTCAGCAACAATGAGGAAGCTTCATTAATGAGAATTAAGAGATTCATTAGTGTCCTCTTTATCCCTTATTCTATGTTCCATGAGGCTTAGGTGTAGAAGTAACATTGTAGAGGTGCCATTTAGGGTTGGGCAATTCATGATGTCTGTGTGTACGAATTGTGGTACTCTTAATAGTATCTTTCTGGTGCAAAAGATGCTTCTGTGATGAGTGGTGTAAAAGATACTTGTCTGTAAATATAGTGATACATATTTTTCACTTAATAAGAAACTTCATTAATCTAGGAATGTGACAGTCTTCGGGTTTTCTCTAAGATCGTTGACCTCTCTAGATATGTGTATTTGGCTATGTCTACAGTACCACACATGAGTGGGCTTCAAGTCCAATTAGATAGCTGTTGACTGCCCCCAAGGTAAAGTGCCACTACTGCAAAAATGTTATATGCTGTGCTGGTCAGTGATATGGTTGTTTGATCTTGAAGCTGGTGTTGGAAAGTCAATTGATGTTCTCTCTTAGCAGCTTATGTAAACTTTTGTGTATTTTTTTGCAGCATTGAAAAGTTCTAATTTAGCTCATGCAACTGGTTTCTTCCAGTTTTTCTGGGGTTTTAAATGATTATAGACTGCACTTTACTCCCTGTTTCCTTGCTCTGAACTTTCCCATGGTCCTCAGTAACTATCCAGGGAAGTTCTTTCCAAAATATATCATGAGACATGTTTTTTAAATTTATAACTCTATTTAAAACCAAAAGATAGAAAAGAATTGTATTAATGTTATTTAGCTTAATAAAAAGTCTTTATTTCAACATATAACCAATGTCAAAATATTTAAGAGAGATTCTTTTTCTTCATGCTAATAATTTGAAATTTTATGAATATTCTGTATCTTCAGCAGGATGGTATATTTTCATCAGAAGTATTTGATCTACATTTATATTTTGTGTAATTTATACTTTGAAACTAAATCCACACATCCAAATTGTTCCATATTGGAAATCCACACATTAAAATGTTCCTAATTGAATCAGGCATTAATTTTAAACATAAACTAATTAAAATTAAATAAGTGTGCCATTATTATCACTATCCATGTTTCTTTATTATTTTTTAAAATGATTTTATTCTTTGAAAATTTCATGCATTTATACAATGCCTTGTCATCCAGACCCCAGTTTCCTCCTCCAACTTCCCCTCCCAACTTCATGTTTCCCTTTTTTTAAATGTCTCACTGTGTCAAATTTGTCCTGCCTCTATCCACACGAGTGTATGTCCCACCACCAGAGCACAGGCAACCTACCAGTGGCCACAACTCTGAAGCAAATGACTACCCTTCCCCCAGGTGCTCTCGTCTGTCAGTCAGTCCTCAACTGTGGGTGGGGCCATGCTGAAACGTTGACTAGTTTGATTTTGCGCAGGTCCTGTGTAGATCAACACACGTACTTTGCTATGAGTTCGTGAGTACAGTACTCAGGTTATGCTCAGAAGACATTTTGCAGCATTTCTCTCCATCCTTCGGCTCTCACATTCTTTCTGCCTTCTCTTCTGTGATCTTCTGTGTTCTTGAGACTTTGGAGTGGGGAATTAATAGATTTAAGGATGAGCAGTCACACTTGTTCTCAGAACTGTGATTAGTTGTCAGTTTCTGTAATAACCATCACCCCTGTAAAAAGATGCTTCTCTGATCAAGAGTGAGAGCATCTCAGGGTATATGGGTATAAACAGAAATACTTAGAAGGCAGTTTGACAACATGGCTATTTAGCAAAATAACAATAGTAAGTTCTTCCTTAGGCTTATGACCTCCCCAGCCTTAGGTGCTTGACCAGGTTTCTAATACCAAACATGAATTTCTTCCTTTACAGTAGGCCTCAGATCCAATCAGAAAGTGGTTTGTGGGGGCTGGAGAGATAGCCTAGTGGTTAAGAGCACCGACTGCTCTTGCAGAGGACCTGGGTTTGATCCCCAGCACCCACATGGCAGCTAAGAACCGTCTGTAACTCCAATTCCAGGAGAACTCCAGTTCCAGGGGAATCTGAGACCCTCTTCTGACCTCCATGGCACTGCACGGCACAGGTGCACAAACCTACATGCAGACAGTACATTCATACACATACAAAAATAAATAAAATTAAAAAAAAAAGTGGTTTGCTACCCAATGACAGACATGAAACTATTGTACAGTAGGCATATGTTTTGTGGAAGGTCTGTACTATAAGCATGCAGTACATGACTAAGACCATCGAAGTCTCTCTGCAAAGCACCATTTGCCATTATGAAAGCTAGCCTAAATGGGGGAAGTTTCTAGGTCAGTTAGAGATCAATTTACCTATGTTCTGAAACCAAGCATATGTGGTGTCCTCAGCAACCACCTCTAGGTATTCCAGGCAACCAAGAGCAATAGCCATAGCCTGTATTTTTTTTTTTTTCCTTTCTGGACCTCTGTGGCATCCCTGACTAACAAATCATAAAGAAGTATCCCACTGCAATTTTTACTTAATAGCCTGTGTCTTCTGGGAGCAGCATCTCCATGTTCTGTTGACTCTGCTTCCAGATGGTGGATGCAGTGGCCACCTGCTCCTAGTGTTACATCATTCTACCCATGCAAAGGGGTCAGTGACCAAACACAGAACCAGTTCTGCTACGGGATAATCATAAATTTCTAAATTAGAGTTTACCCCCTGATTTCAGAAATCTGCTTATCGGTGTGTGCTGTGATTTAAAAATGAAATGACCCAGTAAGCTCATCTGCTTGAACATTTGGTCCCAGCTGGTGGTGCTGTTTGGGAAGGTTGTGGAACCTTTAGGAGGTAGAACCTTGCTGAAGGAAGTATGTCACTGGGGGTGAGCCTTACAATTTCTCAGCCAGTCTCCATGTTCTGTACACTCTCTGCTTCCAGACTGTGGGTGCGATGTGACCAAATGACCACCTGCTCCTGCTGTTACATCATTCTCCTGATGAAATGATAACCTCAGACTACAAGCCAGGACACATCTGTCTGTAATTCACTTCATGCTATTTTGTCACAATGATGATAAGAGTAACCTCCACACTATGGCTGTAATAAAAATTCCATATATTCTTACGATTGATTAATTCATAATCTATAAAACAAGTATATATTGTTTTGTATTGCATTAGTTTCTGAACCAGTGTTGCAACTGTTTTATGAACCTAATTTTGAAGACTCAAGTTTAAGATGTGACAATTAGCATGAATAAAATTTGGGAAAGTCTGTAATAAGTATATGTAAGTTCATGTCATAAGATCTAAATAGCTAAGTTATATACAATCTTTCTGTTGTTATGATCAAATTGAAATTCAAAAAACATGGGAAATGGAAATTCATCACTTCAGATAATCTCAAGAATTATTTGATGGTGGAGTAGATAATTGAGTTATTAGACATTGTCTTGTAGAATTTGAAACGAGGCAAATCAATAGAATAAACTGTTGTACATTTTTTAAAGGTCTTTTGTCATGGAGGAAACTGATGTTGTGTATAGATTTGAAAAGGCTATTGTGTCAAAGTTTAAATTAGCTAGACAGAACTGTTGAAGGACAGCCATGGCTGTTTGTTCTCCCTTTAGCATAAGTTCTGGACAGTTCTTTGTTTTTGAAAAGTTCTCACAGTGCAGCCTCAGCTGACCTTGAATTCTTCTGCCCCAGCCCTCTGAGAGCAGGGATTATAGGTATGCATTATCACCTGTAGCTGTCTTTTGAAAAGTTTTAAACCATTGTAAAAGTCCAGAGTGCTCTACTCTCTCTATGCCTTAATCCCAGAAATCTTTTTAAGAAGAATGAAGCCTTTCATTTTTTTTTTAAATCGAAAATGCCATTTGTTCTTCCTTTTAAATCTCAAGTCACCAATAATTCAACAGTAGTATTGATATCTTTAGTATTTAATATTTTAGCCCATTACTAAAAACGATCAAATTATTAGTTTCACTAGTTACTGATGATTAGCCGTCATTGGGTAGGCGACCTCCAGTGTTGTCCCCCTGTCTTATCTTGGTAGGGTAGGCTAGCCTGGGGCTATGATTCCGTTACCCATCTTTGGCAAAACAACTTAGCAAGCCATACCATCATAGTTACAGGTCTCAGTATAAGAAGAGGAAAAATCCTCCATAAGCAATTGTTGGTAATGGACCTGGAGAGGTTTGGCTTGAATAGCCTCGATTTGGGATCGGATAAATGCCATCAATTTATTAAGTAGCATTGGACCCAGAGATATCACGAGGAGGAGCCCAAGTAAAGGACCAAGAATGGTAGGCAAAAGAGTGGTCAGCCAAGGGGAAGTATTAAACCAATTGCTGAACCAGCCTTGTTCTTTTTCCCTTTGTAACTTTCTATGTTGTAAACCTTCTCTTACTTTTTGTAGGGAATCTTTAACCACACCAGAGTGATTAGCATAGAAACGACATTCTTCTTTTAGGACAGCACACAAACCTCCCTGTTGTAATAGTAACAGATCTAGACCTCTATGGTTTTGCAATATCATTTCTGCTAGGGATGACAAAGATTCTTGCAAATGGCTTATAGCTTTTTCTAACTTCTCTATGTCCTCATCTATGGATGCTCTGAGTGCATTATACCCCTTTTCTTGCAAAAGCAGGGACGATATACCTGTGCCAGTACCCAACAGTCCTAATCCCAATAATACTGCAACAGTGATAGCAGTCACTGGTTCTCTTTTATCTCTGATGAAGGTGGGGGGTTCCCAATACAGGTGGAGCTCCCCACCAGAGTGATAAGTCACTCTTGGCACCAATTGAACTGCAACACAGAAGTCCTTTTTTAATAGTGTTAATGCTATGCAGGAGGTGATGCTGCTGGAGCAAGCCCACCAGGCATCAAAAGGGGGAACTAAATAACCAGAAGTATAGTTGGACAGTGTACTGCTGCACAGATCTGAGTAAAGGACAGACATTTCCAATGCAGATTCCTGTACCCCGAATATCAGTTAAAGTAAGCCTCGATCCTGATTGATCCCACCTGCATACAGAGTGATTATTTGTATGCAATATATTGCCAGAAATTGCTATTCCTTCATAAAACGGAGGGCGAGCAGATAAACAGAGCCAGCAATCTTGAGTGAGATTAGGCTGAGAGACATTTAAGGCCTGATAAGGATAAGACAGCAGGTTAAGCAAAGTCTCTTCACTAGAAGGTGGAGCAAATGGAACAATAGGCAGCAGGGAGGAGCCTCGGGGTGATAGGGGAGGGTGGCAGGGGAGGTAGACGTGACAGGAGTGCGGCTTATGAAAACAGATGGGGAAGGTTTTTTGAGAGGCGGCGCAGGAACTGCCTTTGGCCTTGGCTGTTTTTGTGGACTGCGGCTTGGGGGGGGCAATACTATATTAGGACCTACTCCTTTCTTATGCATGATGGGTGTTTCTAGGCGTCTCAAGGTGAACAGAACTCCTAAATCATAGCCAGGTTTATATATGCGAAGACCCCAGGTCAGCCCCACCCCCCAATCTGGGTAATTTTTACCCGACTCAGTAAAAGAGATTTCTAATGGGTTACACATAAGCCTAGAATTAATGCAGGAGGTTCCTGGATCTCCCCTGATAACTTTAATAAGGCCAGGATGCTGCTTAACCCAGGGGCACGTGCCTGTCTTTTCACATCCCCAGGATTTATAAAAAAAAATTCCTGTCCATCACCACACTGAGATGCTAACCTTTTGGTAGTAGGAGCCGGGCAAGCGTAAAAACAATGGGCTTTAAGTTCTTGCATAGCATTTTGAGTCCCACATCCCAGAATTCCAATTCTTCCTTCATGCCAGAGATCCTGTCGGAAGAGGTCACAGAGGTCCAGTCTGAGTGTTGGCCACCAAGTTCCTCGTGGGTGAGTTCCATCGATTTGGGTCACCACGGATTGAGAACTGGGTGTGATGATCTGCCAGGTTATCTTCCATGGTTCATGAATATTGGAGGTCAAAAACACCCAAGGTATGCAAATGCTGAGTAGGAATTCCACGACCAGGGATTGTAGCATTTTGTATTGCCTATGGATAAAAGGATTAGATTTATCTCAGGAATGGGAGTCATTCCTGGATGATTGGTTAGTTTGTCTTATTAGTCTCTCAGGCAGCCATCTGGCTGAATCAGCTTCCTTTGAGTAAATGCATACTGATCCTCATCCCCATATAAGGACTGGGTCAGGTCCATTCCATTTATTAGTAAGAGGATCTTTCCACATGACTGAGGCATAATGTTCTTTGGTTGTGGACTTCCAAAATCTGTCTGCAGCCATGCATCCACCACGGTCCAAAGTTAAAAAATTTAAAATTGAGAGTGTATGATTAAGAATGTTATGTGGGGACCCTTTGGTAGGGTACCATTCCCCCTTTTTTACTTTATCAAAATAAGATTTGAGTATTTGATGAGCTCTTTCAACTATGCCTTGTCCTTGGGGGTTGTAGGGAATGCCCGTTTTTAAAGTAATAGCTAATTTTTTACAGAAAGTCTTGAAAGAGACCCTAGTGTATCCTGGGCCGTTGTCAGTTTTGATGGTGGTAGGAATGCCTAGGGCAGGAAAGGTTTGTAGAAGGTGTGTAATGACATTTTTTTGTAGCTTCTCCTGGTTGGAGAGTAGCAAAGATGAAGCCACTAAATGTATCAATACAGACATGAACATATTTTAATTTGCCAAATTCAGGATAATGAGTGACATCCATCTGCCATAAGGCATTGGGTACGAGACCTCTAGGGTTTACACCTAGGTGTAAAACAGGAGAATGGGTGACACAAGTTGAACAATTTTTGACAATGTCTCTAGCTTGTTCTTTGGTTATTTTGAACAATAAATGAAGTGTTTGAGCATTAAGATGATGTAGAGAATGAGCTTGAATGTACTTCCTCTAGCATGGCCACACCTTCTAAGACCTCCAAAAACAGTGCCACCAACTGGAGACAAATGTCTGAATACTTACAGCCTATGGGGGACACTCATTCATACATTTATATTATGTATATTACCACAGTAATATACATAATATAAATATAAAATATATAATATATTTATATATAAGTATATATAGTATATTACATATAATGTGCAGTCTGTATGGCACTTACAAAGCACTTCACTAGTTCTTTATTACGTTTTCAAAGCTGTACTGCAAAGCCAATAATGCTGGTTTTACACAGGGCTGCTGGGGTGATAGGCCAGGGTCCTAACTTCCTATCCCCTCTACACTTAGCTACTAGGAAGATTGAGAGAGTCCCTTTGGTGACTCCTGATGTAAATCCTGTCAATGTGGTTCAACCATGCTTTTGCTGTTCAACACAGTATGATTCCTGCAGATAGGACCTGTGTTCCATTTGGCCACATCACAGTGAGGTGAGTGGCTATGGGCTGAAGGAGAACCAGATGTCCTGTGGAAAATTTCAGTCTGCAAAATCTGCCTTTATTTGTTTATCTACCAGTTAATTTGAATGGAATTTGAAGTGGAAGCTGTTAGTCCCTGCCTTTTCCATTGCTGTTATGAAAACAGAAATCAGTTGATCTTAAAGTTTGTATGGCTGCAAATTCCAGTCTAATTCTTACTATACAAATATAAGAACCGTGTCTCAGAGAGGTGATTAGCTTGTCTAATGATACAAACACTTCAGTGGTAGAGGGGAGATAAAGTCAGGCCCCATCCACCAGAAAATTTGCAGAACCACCCCACGTAAGATCCCACAGCTGCTGAGTAAGACTGAACTCTGTTGTTGGGATTCAGAGCTCATGTTCTTTATGTGGTGTTAGGTCTACAACCAAGACAACAGCTTGATTCTTCAGTCCAGGGCATTTCATTTCTACTGAACTGGATGTTTGTAAATGACAATGCTCCTATTCTGGGGACATGGGACAATATCTCTGAAAGTGAAACCATTCTGCTTTGGTGGGATAGAAAACTGGACAGAAATCATGTCTCAGTTTCCAGGGCATCTGCCACTAGGAGTGGAAGAGGTTAAGGTATGTTTGTTTTTCCCAGAAGAAAATGCAGTGAATTTCATATGTAGGATACTAACTGCCATTTTGTAGTGAAGCCCCTCTCGCCACCCCCAGAATAGGAAACTTGTTTTCTCACTCATTGATGAGTCCTAATGGCCAAAAATACTTAGAAGTTACTTTCTAGGGACTTTGACCTCTATTCTTGGATTATTGTTATGGATGAGGTTCAAAGCTCTTAAGCTTTTAATCTGTAGATTCTTTTGTGTATTTATCTTAGTAGGCTTAATGTGATTATTTAAATTCTCAGTTCACAGAGGCATAACACAGATTCAGGAACTGGGATTATTTGCCTTTTTTCTTCTTAAGCCCATGGACCTCATATATCAAGTTTTATCCCCTGTGAACTACCTTAGAATTAGGCTTGGGTAAGTTCATTCAGGCGTCCTAACTTTCCTTTAAAGGTAGCATTTTGAAACAAGTATGAACACTCAGAATCAACATTAGCTAAAATTCACTGGATTTATCCTTTCAGTAATGATGAGATATTTTATGTAACTATAACAACCTTTTTCCCCAAATATCAGTGGCCCAGTCGAGGCACTCATAATGTGATTCCATTCATAATGTGATGTTTCATGAGGAGTGATAGGGACACTTTGATTTGCATATCACATAATGGCATAGGATTGTACCACAGTAGTCTTAAGGTACCCCTCAGTAGATATATAAACATCATTGGCCTAAACAAATTACACAAACGACACCTACTTCAAATGGAGACATAGTCATATGCCTAGTAGGAAAGGAGAACAAGAATATATATATATATATATATATATATATATAATATATATATATATATATGATATACATACACACAAGCACACACAAATAATATATAACATATTATATGATAACCAACCCTCCTAGGTATCAGAATATGTATTTGGTGCCTCAGTATATCACTTATGAACTTCCACAAGTATAAGTTCCTATTTCCACATTAAAAGAGAGAAAAACAGCCAGGCCTGGTGGCTCATGCCTTTAATCCTAGCACTTGGAAGGCAGAAGCAGGCAGATCTCTGTGAGTTCAAGGCCAGCCTAGTCTACAGAGTAAGCTCCAGCACAGCTGGGACTAAAGGCAGACCCTGTCTCAAAAATACCCCAAAAAAAAAAGAGAAAAACAGACTCAGAAGTAAGGTTACCTAGTCAAGAACACACACACGGGATTGAGATTAAATCTGTTCTCTATGATATGTTATGCTGTCAGCCATATAGGAGAGAGGGAGGGAGGGAGGGAGGAAGAGAGAGAAAGAGAGAGAGAGATAGAGAGAGAGAGATAGAGAGAGAGAATTCTTACCATGCAGCTTTGACTATCCTGAAATTTTCAGAGATGCTCCAGCTTCTGCATTCTGAGTGCTGGGATTATAGGCATTGCCACTTTACCCAGATACACTCTTAATTATTTTAAAAATGGCACTGGGAGGTGACAGATGCAGATGGCTTCATGAGAGTGGTCCATGGAATCAAATCTCTGGGGACATTGAGAATTCAGAGGTCAGAGAAAGATAAAGAACAATTATATGTCCTCAAGGCAAAACCTCGATAAATACCCCCATTGCTTATTATACTGCAGTGACCATCACATGACTATTTCACATAGCACTGAAATGACAATTTTGCTTATTCTTACAAAATGAACTTTGTCTTCCGTTTATCTAAATGACTGTTTGGGTGAATAAATACTTTGGCAGGGCTTAGATTGCAGGATTAGAGTATAGGTAAGCTCCTGCCATCAATTAAGAAATAACCCAGTACAATACAGTAGCTATAAAAGAACAAGTAGATTGTTCTTTTCTAGTGGAAGAGACAACATCTAGTCTGTGTCAATAAATTTACTGGTGGCCCAGAACTAACTCTCTCTCTCTCTCTCTCTCTCTTTTTGCAGTAACAGTTGTTGGGAGATACTGCCAAAATTGAAATTGTCTCTTGAGATGGATATTGAGTAGCCTGTCTGAAAATAAAATCTGAGTGTAAAGGAAAAAATAGAAATTGTAACTCTTTTCAATCTGGTTCTCATATGAGCATACCTTCACTTTAGATGTGCTGCTGCTGCTGTCTTTGTTCTTACTGACAAGTTACTGTGGCTAGCTAATCAGCATTTTGATGGTAACTCATTGCTTACAGAGGAAGTTTATGTATATTAACTGTTTGTGGCATTCATATCACACAAATACTTTTACCATGTTTGTTAACCTGTATGTAAATGGTAAATTATTAAATGTTGTCTGCTGGTCTGGGTTGGCAGTTACCGTCAAGAATATGGCCGGGCATGGTGGTGCACGCCTTTAATCTTAGCACTTGGGAGGCAGAGGCAGGCGGATCTTTGTGAGTTCAAGGCCAACCTGATCTACAAAGTGAGTTCCAGGACAATCAGAGCTACAGGGAGACCCTGTCTCAAAAAAAAAAAACAAAAAAAAAATATGGCTTTGAATGAGTATCATTTTTCTCCCAGATGCCTCTGTAATGAAATCCACAGATATTTGCAGGTTTAAGTTCAGGCTGGAAGAAATCCCCTTGCTTTCTCCCAAGAATTTGTCATCTGAAGAGAGGAGGGAGAGGGAGAGGGAGAGGGAGAGGGAGAGGGAGGGGAAGTGGGAGTGGGAGTGGGAGACAGAGAGACCTATGGAATCATTAGTTGTGTGAGAGGAAGACTATGGTGAGGCACAGCTTAGTGGTAGGAATGACCTCTCATGGCCCTCTAGACTATGGGAATCAACACAGAGCAAGAAGGGTGTTTCTTTCTTTGGCACCCAGTGTTGTTGTTTGACCGACTTCATCAGCTCTCCCTTTGTCTGTATCCAATCATTACAAGCCCACATTTGTGTACAAAATACTCCTTTCTGAAAATCGAAGAACAGGCACACAGGAATCACTTGCATCTCCTGGTGAACACTTGGTGACAAGCATGACTTTCTCCAGATAATATTTGTTTTAGCAATTTCAAAATAGAATTTTTAGGTTCACCTTTTTGGAGTAATGTTCTGCATTTGTTATCCCGTATTTGTGCCTTGCTTTGGAGAATACATGTACTTTTCTTTAAAAAAAAAAATCCCATGAGGCTGGTTCTCCAGCCCTTTTCTTAGTATGCTTACTAGTAATTCCTGGCGTTTCCAGCCTCACTGGGAGTTTGCTTATAGTATCAGAACAGCCAGTGTGTGGGAGGTGAAGCTGGAGTGGAGGCTGAGGCTGATAAATAACGCACGTTCCCACACATGCCCTCACATGCCCTCCTCTCTGTTTGTCTCCTACGCTGCCCGGTCTTCTCTTGGGGACACCCCCAGCTTCACTTATTTAGCTTTGCTCAGTCACTGGCAGTGGCAAGCACATCAATTTAAATGGACAAACCCGATACAAACTTTATCCTTGTAGCAATACATAAATAGGAATAGGATACTGAACCAAAGAACATGGGAGTGTGACTACTCTCACTTCTCTTTGCACTTGCAAGGAAGACTCGGGTCTGTGTGTCTGTACGATATGCTTGAGTGTTAGCCTGGCCAAAGTGTTCATGGAAGGAACTGTTTGGCGCTGGCTGAAGGAAGAGCTCCAGGGGCCGTGGTCAATGGCGATGGGCTTTTATAATTATATGAGTGCAGAATCTTGACTCAAATATTTTAGGAATGACTTTCAAGCTCATACTTCTTTTTTTTTTTTTAAATTGATGCTTTGTGCATTTCATACATTTTTTCCAATTCAGTTCAGGCTTATTTCCCTTTCCCTCCCCCCCCACCCCCACCCCATCCCAGATCATGCATTTTGCCATAACTGTCCTGCATCTTTCTCTCAGTTTTTTTTTTTTTTCATTTTTAGCTATAAGTGATAATCCATGAGTACAAGCATCCTTCATGCAAAACCTATCTGCAGGCTGTTGTGCCCAAACACCTACAGCCCCACATCCAGTGCGGGGTGACAGGTTGTTTGTTCAATCAAGTTGATCAAATGAGTGTCCAGACTACATTGCTGTAGTTTCACCATTCACCCCAATCGCAGCCCTTACATTCTACCACGCCCCCTCTTCCGCAGGTTGTTCCCTAGGCTTAGAAAAGGGGCACAGGTGGATGAGAGGTAAAACAGTCCACTCTCTCTGGAGCTGTTAACTTGGACTCTGGTCAATTCTGGCTGTTTCCTTTCATGAGCTGACAGTTTGTCCAGGAATAACCTTTCGATCCTACCAATGAAGAACAAGCAATTAGATATATAGGTATTTAAGCAGCACTAATAGTTATGGTAGGTTACTTTAGCATAGACACATGTTTGGATATGTTAATCCATGAATTACAATTTTCCCCCTGTTAAATATGACAGGGTCTTACTGTGGCTTATAACATCTCCTAACCTGTAGAGGATGTAAGCTTGTGGCATCAGCCATGGGTTATTTCTCCAAGGGGAGAGCCAATGGCCAATTAGATTTGGGATATACAGGCACATGGCTGCCTCTGCTGCACAGTATTTCCAGGCAGGTGAGGTGTAGCTGGTGCTGACGGTGGAGTCTTGCTTGACTCAGGGAGACCCATATTTGCTTTATTGGTTTAGTGGCCTTTGGTAACACTCTCTGGCATTCCAGAGGCCATCTGTACACTTGCATGTGTGGTCTCAATACATCCCTCCCATGTTAACGTCAGGTCTTCGGCAGCAGGGTCTTATTGCCTCTCCTCCTGTCGGTATCCCAACTTAGAGGCAAGGAGCCCTTACCTTTTGTGGGGCCTTGGATCCCCTGGCCAACATCCACCTGGTAGAACAATCCATTGCTGATGTCAGAGCTCCTGTATTAATATATTTTGCCTGAGTGCATAGCCCTAGGACTTTAGTATTATATTTGGTTCTGAACAGAGAGTAATCCCTTCCACAGTTCCCATGTCTAGTAGTCAATTAAAGAAAGCAGTTTTACCGGTTTTATAAGAGATTACCTCTACAATAGTTGTCTCCAATTTACAGTTGGGGAGCGACCTCATCATTGTCATATTTCTCCTTGTTCTATGGGGGGAAAGGCAAGAAAGTCTCTCATATCAGAACCTTTGTGGCACCTAGAAGGTAAGTTTCATTAGGACTCATTATAACTAGTTGTTACATGTAGGATCCACAGAGGGGTTCGATGTTTATGGCAATCTGAGGCTTTTCTTCCTTTGAATGTTCAGACGGGTCAGCCTTTCCGTTGCCACTTTTTGGTACATCCTACTCATACTTCTGTGATTGAACAGAAGAGGCATTTGTTTACAGGAGAGTGAAATTAATGGGTCAAATACCAAAGAAAGTCTCACTACAATTTTCAGTAAATGTCTCTATACAAATGCATGAAGGATTTCTTTCCTTATCCTTTTTCTTTTTTCTTTTTTCTTTTTTTTTTTTCTTTTGAGACAGGATCTCCCTGTACCCCAAGCCGGACTGGGACTTATGTAAACCATACTGACCTTGATCTCACAGAGATCCAAACAGCCTCTGCCTCATGACTGTTGGGATTAAAGTTGTATGCCACCATGCCTGGCTTTATAAAATATTTCTTTAGCTCATTAATGAGGGAAGTAGCAGGATGGCAAAGCTAGTTCAAAGAAAAATATAGTAAGAAAAATATGGTAAGCATATGTAGATTTACTGATCGATTACAATATTAAGGTAAACAATTATAAACTTTGAGTTGCTTCTTCTGGCAAACAAATTATTCTCAGCATATCAGCCTGTAACCTCATAGTATTTACCCCAAATAATAGTAAATATGAAGTCTAACCAAATTTACATAATCCCTCAATCATGTATTCCATATGTGTGATATAGCTGATGATTTTTTTTGCCTTATTTTCAAAATTTGGATTCTTTTTCTTGACAATATATAATGTGACCACTGCAGATGCTGTTCTTGGGAGGAATATCTGAAGAGCCATCTGATTTCTTGTTTAATATTTATTCTAAAGGATTAGCTATTTCAGGTACCTGTAGTGCGGGGAATGACTTCATTTTCCTGACCTTTCTTTTTTTATAATGTGATATGTTATATTAATTTTCCTCTGTCTAGTTCTGTGAAACTTACCCCCACCCCAAGCCCCTGCTGCATGTGGTTCAGGTTCAAAAATTCCAGTAAAAGAATTTAAAAAATGCATACCCTTTAATGACATAGCTGTTTTGGAGAGGGAAAACTGTGTTTTTATCTAGTTAGCATGAATCATATGAAGTAACTAGTTTTGATATAGGAAATATGTATTGTATATCTCTGTTTAGTAACAGTGTATTTTAATTCTTATCATTTAATTGAAATTCTATGATTCTCATACAATATAATTTGATGGTATTTAGATCCTCTCCCCTATCTGCCCTTATTAGACTCCACCTAATTTAATGTACTCTTTTATATATAATGAGTCCTCTCATTTAATTTGTGTCTACAAATATCCATCAGTGTGGGTCTGGTCAACTTACCAAGAGCCACATGCTTGAAAAAGACTATCTACCTCCTCCCCGGTAGCCATCAGTTGTCAAAATTTTCTTGGGTTTGGTTGGGATTTCTTATCCACTTCCTCATGTCTGTGCTGGCATTTTGTCTGATTGGAGCTTACATGGAACCTGTGCATGCTGTCAACATTGCTGTGAGTTCATATGAGTAACTGTTTTCTAGTGGTCATCCACAACCTCTGGTTCTTACAACCTTTCTGCTCCCTCTTCTGTAGGCATCGCTAAGCCTTGGGAGGCAGGAGTTTGATCTAGATGTTCTACTCAGGGATAAATATTCTATACCACCATGCCTGGCTCTATAAACAATATTTTTTAAAAAATATTTTATTTATTATTTTTATTTTCTGTGTACAAGTTATTGTCTGTGTGGATGTAACTATATCTGTGTCCTACAATGTTGATGGAGTCATAAAAAGTGTTGGATTCCCTGGGAACTGGAGTTACAGTTACCTGCCAAGTGGTTGCTAGGAATCAAACCCAGGTCCTCTGGAGTCCTGAGCCTCCTCGCTTACTTCCTGTTTTTCAGTGGCTTTAGACCTGACTTGGAAGAGACACATGCTAATTCTATAAGAACGGTGTTTGAGCTTCTGAGAACTCAAAAATATATTAGACTAGAAGTCTTCCTGAACAGATTTTCATGTAGAAGACTACAAAGAAATAAAATGGAAGTTCCTGTATACAGCACTGTTCCTCCAATATTCCTAGTGGTGGCTACAGAATAGAGAAGCTATGGACAAGGGACCTTAGCTAAGAGATTCAATTTCACCTCAAGTGAATTATAGCTACCTGTTCAAAGGAGGAGCTGTAGTCTGCTGACAAGGTTTCATACTCTCTCTTTCCCTTGCTCCTTGTTCTTCACTGGAAACTAGGAGAATCCCTACACTCTAAGTCTAAGACATTGGGAAAGAACCCTTGATTGTCATGGTCTTATTTGGTATTGTTATCAGTGATTGAACAGATGCACAGCTCCACTCTATACCCCAAAGTAGCTTCAAGAGTGCCACTTCTCTTTAGAGACCTTCTTTCAGGCAAAATCAAGACTGCCATGAAGTAAAGAATGTCATAGTCAGCAGCAGCACTGAAGCATAGTTGGAAATTTATTCTGAGACATTTTAAACATAGATCTTAAGCATTACAGTTAGCAGCAAGACACTGGGGGAAATAGTACGACCTACACAAGCATGGGTATGGATTTCGTAAGGTGCAGTCACCATTAGGTTTCCTCACAATGAGTGTTTATGTAATTTTGGTGGTTCTCGTGTTACATCTCTAAAGGTTGCTTAGAATCACTCCCAGCCTTCTCTTTTTTAACATTGCCCAAAGAGTATAGTTTGTATGGTTAAAAGTTAAAGAATTCTCCTTAGTAAACAAACTTGTAAGATGGAATTATGGCGTAAAATGTTTAGGTTTAGGAAGGAGAGGTGAGTGTTCAAGGTTATACATTGTGGCCGTAAGAAGTATAGTCTATTTACTGTCTTTGACATCTCCGATTGAGATGTCTTTAGGAAAATCTATCATTTCAGCCTGAAGTAAGCACTTTGTTGATTACCTTTGACATTTCTGTTTGAGATGCTTTTAGAAAAACACGGACTGCCTAGGTAGGGTGCCTGGAGTTCTTGACTTGCTCAGTGGGACAGGAAAGCTATACACCTGGACAGTGGGCCATTTTCCTTTGCCATGCCTCTTCCTTCCCCTCCCATGGCCCCGTAACTTCCGCTACCTTTCCATACTGCTCCCATATGAACTGCTTTGCATTTATACTACTGTTAAAATGACATTCTCCTGAGCAAGCAAGGAGGGTTGGATGGCTTGTAGCTTACTGAGCTCATGTGTCCCATGGGTGCTTCATGTTTTATGTTGGTAATTTACCCCAATTCATAGTTTAAGAAAATGAGGCTCTAAGCACCTAAGGACTTGTCCTAGGTAAAATAGAGGCAGGGCAAATGCATGAAATAAAGTCTTGCATTTAACAATACTACCTGTGGATTTTCTTGAGCTTTGGTGCCTCATACAGCTCAGTATCTGTTGTTGTGATCTCATGCTAAATCTCTGGTTGAAAAGAAATATTCTAAAGAAAGACACTTAGCTGGGTGTAGTGACACACGCCTTTAATCCCAGCACTCAGGAGGCAGAGGCAGGCGATCTTTGTGAGTTCAAGGCCAGCCTGGTCTACAGAGCGAGTTCCAGGACTACTGGGGCTACAGGGAGACCCTGTCTCCAAAAGACCAAAAAAAAAAAAATACTAGAAATTCACTGTGCCCCTCCCCTTGGCTACCAGACTATCACCTTTTTCACTTATAAAGTTTCAAAAGTCGGTGGCGGGATTTAAGTTGTAAGATCTAAGCCATTTTCCATTACTAATTTATCAGTCCACATTTACAGGAAACCAAAACCTGACTGGTAGAGGAGCAAGCTCCAGGCAGGTGGAAATACCCCTGCACTCAGTCCAAAGGCACAGTTGTTTAACCAGACATCCTCCTCCTGAATGACCTGTCAAAACTGCTACCTTGTACTTTGCCATGTAAAATGTCCTGTTCAGTTTCGCTGTATAACAAAGAAATCAGAGAGTAGGCACTGGCAAAGAAATGGATTTATTTATGAATTTGGCTAAATTAGGAGATGAAAAGGTAGGGGGGGGGGAAAGGTGAGAAAGAAGTCTAGTTTTCTCCCCACCTACTTTTGGCCATCTTACAATTTATGGAAAGTCACCAGACAAAGGTCAGAACATATGTACATGTAGTTGTGAGACAGGTTAACCAGTACCTTCTTGGTACTCAGGCTGTCTACACTGTCTTAGTTCTCTATTGTGGGATCAGTTTTTTACTCAGGCCATGTTGTAGAAAATGAAATAGGCACTCTAACTTAAAGATCAAAGCGTCATCCATACTGGCTAGCTTTTAGAGTACTAGAAGTGCTATGCAGTCTACCAGAGGAGAAGAGTTATCCTCCACCTTACACAGCTATGAACCTTGAGGGCTACAATAGTGACCACTCTGGAAGACAGGCCCACTGGTCCAACAGTGACAGGAACAACATGAGAGGAGCTGTTTGTTCATTGGATTTAAGGCCTTTTTCACAAGACAGAGCCTATACCTGGCACAAGTATTAGAGCCAAGACACTATAAGTAGGCATATCATATGCTGTCAGGGAGACCCTCCTACTAGCAATACGCTAAATGGACATAGTATTATCCTGACTCCTAAAGACTTATACCCATAGATTAGTGCATGCCTCCAGCCTCAGAGTAGCTTCTTTCAGCAGTAGATGGTGAATGACAGAGACCCACCACTGGTCAATGTGAAGAGAATAAGTGACTACAGAGTTCTCAGCCCTAAATGGGATGTAGATATCACAGCCTTACTGCAGGACTCAGGAATCATTATCCAAGAGTGAGTAGAAAGATTGTAAGAACCAGAGGCAATGGATTACTGAGTCTGTGTCATCAGGGCAGTTGCACATGTGAACTCACAGTACTTGTGGCAGCATGCCAAAGAGCTGTACAGAGTCAAGCCAGACAAAATCCCAGCATGGAGGGAGAGAAGGTGAGAAGACCCACCAACATCTGAGGAGCCGTTGACAGCTGATAGCTGCTGAGAGGCCAGTCAATTTTCATTAAGGGTGGTCCCTGGTAAGTTCATCACACTCCAATGGAAAGCCCCACACCAAAGAATTATGTGAGTAACACAAATTGAACTTGATTAGTTTATTTTGTTTTTTATTTTTTTATTTTTTTATATTTTTTTTTTTGGTCTTTTCGAGACAGGGTCTCCCTGTAGCCCCAGCTGTCCTGGAACTCACTCTGTAGACCAGGATGGCCTTGAACTCACAAAGATCTGCCTGCCTCTGCCTCCCAAGTGCTAGGATTAAAGGCGTGTGCCACCACACCCTGCTAGTTTTTTGAATAGGACAAAAAGCTGGGTGCATAGGTAGGGAGGGAGGATCTGGGAGGAGTTGTGGGAGGGTTAAACATGATCAAAATACATTATATTATATTCTCAAAAATGCAAATAAAATGTGAAAGCTAGTCAGTACTGACGACACTTCCAGCTTGTAGCAGCTTGGTGTCTCCATGTTCTGTAACTCGACTGTGTGTGGTTCAGTAATAGGGTCTTACCATCAGGTTTGGGGGCAAGTTGGATGATGTTTTGAGATTAGTTTGAGGGCAACTCTGTGTTGATATGGGAATGTGGTGTCAGAAGTGCTCTCAGTTTAGATAGAGATAGGTACAGCCTTGGGGTCCAAGAGCCAATTAATATTCAAAGGTCTCTGGGGAGGTCACTAGACTCTATAGGTGGTCCTTGGGTGGCCGGTGCTGGGGTCACAGCAGGAGTGGATGGTGATCCCTGGAGTTGGGGTACATGGTGCCACATCTTCATCAGGCACATTTGGGTGGGATGGAGGCAGGGGCAGGCATTCCTTTTTTTTAATTTTCATTTTTTTTGTTGATNATACACCCTTTTCCAATTCAGTTCAGGCATATTTCCCTTTCCCTTCCCCCCACCCCACCCCACCCCATCCCAGATCATGCATTCTGCCATAACTGTCCTGCATCTTTCTTTTAGTTTTTTTTTTTCATTTTTTAACAATAAGTGATAATTTATGAGTACAAGCATCCTTCATGTAAAACCAATTTGCAAGCAGTTGTGCCCAAACCCACATAGCCCATGGGTCCCACCATCCAGCAGGGGGGGGCTTGTATGTTCAATCAAGTTGATCAAATGCATTCCTATCTAGGCTTGTAGGTGTAAGACATCACATGATCCCCGGGCAGATGGAGGATGTAGTGGCTGGGACAGCCGGACTGGTTCTGGGGATCCTTCTCTGGGGATTTAGTTGAGGACACTACACTACACAGTACCTGGAGAGTGTAGTGGTGGGTTGGGTTGCTGATTGGTAGATAGGTACATGGTGGGGCTCTTGGGGTTCCCTAACTGGCTTCAGGGTTGCAGGATACCATGTGGCTTCTAGGTAGTACGGTATTGGGGGGAGGTGTTGGTGTGGGCAGACTAGCTCTGATTTAAACTTATATTCTTGTTGTAATGAATAAGCAAACTTTTGTTTCAGCAGACTATCAGTGGGTTTTCCCTGACCTTTGTCTTGAATATTTAACTTGGTGGGTTCTCAAAATTCCAGAGGGCTTGGGAAGTGGGCAGCACTTTCCATGCTGTGGCAATGGGTTTTACTGTTGTTCACCCATAACATCTTGGAATGTAAGTGGGCTGTGGGCGGTCAGGGAGCATGGGCAGGCAGGTTGTAGGGAGAGAGGGCCATAAAGGACACAGTCTCATTCTTCCTAGCCATGGAGAATGTTATTCTCCATGAACAGATTCCTTGGTGCAGCTGTAACTCAGTCATCAGGAAAATGCAGAGCCTGGCGCAGAGTGATAGAAGCAGTTTATAGAGGAGGAGACTGCACCAAGTAGCCAGGGACATCCATTATATAAACAAACTTTCCGAGAAGTGGCTAGAGATCTGGAAGGCAGTAAGAAGTATACCGTTTTGAACCAAGATGTTCAGGTGTGGCACGGTCCTCTCTGACCACTAGATTGGGGGATGAGGCTGGCAAAGGAGAATCAGGTGGAAGGTTCAGTTAGTAAGTAGGCAGCTGGGAGCCTACTGAAGACTATCTGTGCCTGCAGCTGCCGTGGATTCCTTCTGAGGAGACCTGTATTTCTCTGGATAAAACAAAGCCCAAGCTGAACTTAGAGTTCTATTTGTGCAAAATGGCAGCAAGCATGACTGTGAGTTGATGATATTTGATAAGAACTCATTCCTAAAAGGCAAATAGAAGCTTTCTGCTAGTGCCCAGGCCAGGTCATGGGGTGAAAGTATGGGAAAATAACAGTGAATGCAAGCACAATGTTGGGAAAGCCAAAATAGTAAGAGATCTGCAAGACTGTGGTAGTTAAAGAGGCATTTATCATCAACAAATCAGCAGAAAAGAAATGCCGAACAAGGCAAGCAATGCTTTTACACCTTTATAGGTTCAGCAAAAGCTGATGCTCCTGGGAACTAAATCAGCAACATTTTCAGCTTCCTATTAAAAAGAAATAAAACCAAACCCTGAAGCTGTTTGAGATGATGTCACTTGTGAAATACAAAGGAAAATCTTGATATAAAACATTTTTAAAATGCAAGAATTGGACGGGTAATTAAATATTGAGAACAAATTAAGATATTGACAATGGCTTTTGTAGTGTTTGGGGGGTCTATGAAATCCCACTGACCAGCAACTTGGAAAGAGGTAACCCATACCTGACAGTGGGCTTTTCCCTTGACTACCTATGTTTTCTGGAGGAATCACTGTCCCCTGTTATAAGGGACTCCATTTAAACCCCTTTTATATGTGTAGATGTCTATATTTCAGGAAGCTCCTACAGCAGTAGGTGTCTGTATGGCGTTTTCAGTGGACTTTCCTGTCAGTTATCCTCCCCACACTTGGTCCTTTGCCCCACTCTCCAGTCCTCTGTCCTATTCAACCCTTCCTGTTCCATTATTCCACTTTCCCTCTTCTTACCACCTGTGTTCTATTCTCCTTCCGTTGAGACAGGTCTGTAGCATATGTGAACTGCCACATACAGCCTGTTCTATGTTCCCCTAGTAGTTATTGGATCTCTACCTTCTCAAACTGGGGATAACTAGAGGCCTACCAAAGCCTCATTGAGTAAGTGGTTTTTGGGTTCTTTTGTGTCAAATTAGAAGAATGAAATTCTTGGACCACAGTGAGTGAGGTTTAGAGTCAGTTTGTAGATTCATGGCAAAGGGAGGAGAGAGAGAGAGAGAGAGAGAGAGAGAGAGAGAGAGAGAGAGAGAGAGAGAGAGAGCAATGGAATGAGAATTCTCAGGAAAGAGGGTACTATCAAGAATGGGGCTTTTTAAGAGACTTAGGGCAGAGGACTTACAACACACCTGGGATGGGGCATAGAGAGGAGGATGATGTAGTCAGTGCAGTTGGCCAGCCAGGTGCCAGGTGCCTCCCCCTGGTATCAGCCATACAGTCACAGCCTTAGAGCCTTTTTGGCAGAGGTGCTCTTTTGGCAATAACATTCTCAGAACTGCTGCTTTATGAGCTGTTCTGCTTGACCAGTTTCCTTCTCTGGTTCTCATCAGAATTAGTAGACTTGAGCTATGCAGGCTGATGCTGTGGATTAGTCTCCTTTTCACTAGCTTTCCAGCTTACTTCTTGTCATCATCTACAAGGCTTTCCCATCTGCTTACAGGAATTCTGTTTCCTCTAGTAGAGCTGATAAACAGCGAGAGCTGGTGATTTTAGGTAAGTGCTGGCCTGACATATCAGTTTGGGAAGAGAGATATGAAGAAACTATTTTTGGTAAGCACTAATCTGCTGTGTAAAGAGAACTAGAGTTTGGATGCAAATTTGTGTCTTAGGATAGAAATCAGCCTTTATTTGGGGCAACATGTGTGGTTTCTAGTCCATTGTCTTTCTAGTGTGGTTTTGTGGCATATTTGAACTCACTTTAAAAAAATTTTTTTTATTAATTTTATTTATTTCTGTATGTGTATGAATGAACTGTCTGCATGCAAATCTGTGCACCTGTGTCATGCAATGCCGCGGAGGTCAGAAGAGGGTCTTGGATTCCCCTGGAACTGGAGTTCTGGAACTGGAGTTTTAGACGGTTCTCAGCCGCCATGTGGGTGCTGGGGATCGAACCCAGGTCCTCTGTAAGAGTGGTCGGTGCTCTTAACCGCTAGGCCATCTCTCCAGCCCCTGAACTCACTTTTAATAACCTTTGAAAGGGAAGTCCCTTTGAGCAATGAATATTTGCTTTAAAAATAGTAAAGACAATAATCATGTTGGTAGCAAAATAAATTTGGAGAGTTAACTAGTGCTTCTTAAAATAAAGGACACAGAATGTGCAGTATGCCTCCCAGTCATTCATGACTTGTACCTCACCCTACCCAATCAGCACAAGCTCTCTCTCTCTCTTTATCTATCTATCTATCTATCTATCTATCTATCTATCTATCTATCTATCTATCTATCTATCTAGATATATATATCTATATCTGTATATGTACACACACATACATATGTATGTATGTGTGTCTGTGTATGTGTCTGCATGCATACATATTTGCATGTGTATGTGCACTCCTATAATCCTTCACAGTCATGAAATCTGTGATGCCTTCTGTCCCTCATACTTTGTTTTATGACTAGCGGTCATCATATTGCCTGAAAGAATTGCTCTGATTATTTTCTTTTAAGGATTTTTCTTCTCCCTCTAAAATAAGTTCAAATCATCAAGTTTAGACATTATTGAAAAGTAATACAGTTATGAATTCAAATTCTCTAATTGGAAAGCTCCAAATTCAGAATTACTATTAGTTCATATATCTTGTCTTCCAGTAGAAGTATACTGAGCTAATGTATCCAAGTGGAAGTAATAGTATTTATGTTTTAGATTTAAGTGATTTTCATCTGTATTTATTGAATTCCTCTTGGTAAGCAACACTGGTTAAAGGAACAATTTTGAAGTAAAAATTAGTGCCTTCAGATCTGAGAAGAATTTCTTACAATGTTCATGCTCCTATATCTGCACCCCTGCCTCCCTCCATGTGAACCCTGGGCAGTTGTTTCTTCTGCACACTTGAATTTGGTGGCCTTTCTTACGTTCTGTCCCATCTGTCTTACTCATGTCCCTTGGAAGCTTACCCTTCCTTCTTGCTTTGTGCTGCCCTCTCATCCTTTCTGGTTTCTATAGTCTTTATCATCCACTATTAATCAGTATCACCCTAAACAAGAAGTCTGAAAAATGAGACTACAGACTCACAGCTTTGGTATCATTTGACGAATAGCTCCCCCAAGGAGCCCTTATCTAAATCTTAGAGTCTGTTCTTATATAGGAATGGGGACATAAAGAACTATATGATCATTGGAGCATAAGACACTGGGTTTATCCAACATTAATTATATGGGCTCAACTAATCACAGGGCCTTTAATGTGGAAGTTGGGAGAAGAAGTCAATGTCTGAGGGATGAGGCATGAGAAAGATTTGACCAGCTACTGCTCAATTTTAATATGGAGGGAGCTGTGAGCTTAGGGCTACAGGCAAGTTCTAGAAGCAGATAAAAGCAAAACACACCTTTTCTAGAGGACAGGAACACAGTCCTGTCAATACTTTGATATATATTTGTACCTCATAGTTATACTGTATAGTTATATATTTTAAAATTGCAAGAAAACAAATTTGTTAGCTACCAAATCTTTCATAATTGCCTCTAGAAGCAATCACCTGGTTAATTATTATTTATGAAAATTCTAGGATCCCCTCCTGTTTTTCTAAGATCTACTACATCAGAAATCAGGGCACGACAGGAGGCAGCAGTTTATGTCCTTCCCTGCTCCCCTTTGTAATTTGGATGCATAGTAGGTTTGAGAAGCACCATTCAGCACTCATTGCCTTCTTGTGTTCCTTAAGTGAACAAGTCTTTGTTCTAGTGGAGGAGGCAATAAAGGTTTAGATTGACAAACATACAAGATAGTTCCAGGTTCAGAGGAGCTTCTTGCACAGAGAAGCTTAGTTTTACACTGTGTCATGATACAGAGAGGTTTGAAGGAGGAAGACCTGAGCACATGGCCTCTCAGCTCACCCTGCAGATGGGGGCCTATGCAGAACGCAGCTTGCTTTAAAAAATGGAAAATATTTATTTATTTATGTGTTTTGCCTACGTGTGTTTCAGTGTGTTCATGTCATGTAGTGCTTGTAGAGGCCAGAGGAGGTTGTTGAATCTTTTGGAGCTGGAATTAAGGAAGGGTCTTAGACACTATTTGAGTGCTGGGAACTGAATTGAGGTTCACTGTAAGAGCAGCCAGTGCTCTTAACTGCTGAGTCAACTCCCCAGACCCTGCCAGCTCGTTTTTGATGGACGCTTTTAAAACATTTTAAGAAAATCAATGTAGGTAATATCTTGGATCCAGCACTAATGGGAATTGTAAATGACAACTGGATAAGGGTTGATGAGGTGGAGTGCCCTTGTGGGGAACAGGATTGGGGTAGCTGAGTCAGCATGCAGTGGAGAGAAGAGCAGAGAAGGAACTGGTGGGAGCGAGGGAGAGTCTCTTGAGGCTATTCAAGCAGATATACACATTGAAGAGCTTTGCATTTCTCAATAATAATACTTTCTTAAAGTGCTGAAGCACAGACTCTGAAGTGAGTTGGCAGAACAGAAAAGTGTATTATTGACTCCACTTGATATCTAAAGTCACTTTTGGTTAGGAATCATCTCTATTTCCAATCAACAGCAAAAAAATCATTCAGAGTGCCTAGATTGTATAATAAAGAACTTGCTACTTATTCCATTTGTTAGCCTTTATAAATTGTTTATAAAAAGCTAATATCAAGTCTCTTCAGAGCCTCCTTAGTCTTTTCAAGGATCATAGTTGTATTGATTATGATACATCTTCATTATATATTGCCCATATATTTTAAAAAGAATTCCAGGCATCTTAAAATGATGTATCAGGTCTTTCATTTATCCTTCTACAGCAGTTGTCTTCATTCTCTGCCCCAGATAGCTGGTGATATAAGAGTTACTTTGTCCTTTGGCTTCCAGCTGGTTTTGACCAAAGAGGGCACCAGCCAACAGATCACAGTGGAGAGAGTGAGGTCTGAGTTTTCCTCTTTCTTTCCTTTAACATGGGGTTGCTGTAAGCAGATTTTTATTCCTTGGTGACTTACTGAGATTCTTCAGAAGTATGTTCTCTCATGATCCTCATCAATGGATTCTAGGGCCTCTCCCTATTCCTTTCTGCCTGGTTAATTGGTGTAACATTTCTGTTGATTTTTGTTTGTTCCTCCACTACGTCTGTGACTCCCCTCCAGATCTGTCACAGCTCAGAAACAGTCCTTTGGAAGAACTTTTTTTTTGAAATTTTCTAAATTCAGTGAGCTATCTTCCTGCTGGGACTCAAGCAGATAAAATATCAAGACATATAACAATAGAATGAAAGTCTTTAAACAAATTTAAAGGCTTAGAGACATGGATTTAGGAATTGCATCAACTGTCCACAACCTTTTTATATTGGCCAATGTGTTTATTGGATAACTGGATATCAATCTTTCATGAACTACCTATTTGAGTCTTCTGTCTGTTGTTAAATCTGGTTGTCTTTTTGCTGTTTGTAGGAGTGCTTTATAATACATATTCTGGATACAAACTTTTGGTTAGATACAAGTATCTCAAATATTTTACTCTAACAAAATGTAGATTGTCTTTTCGTTATCTCAGTGATATCCTTGGTCTAATAGACAGTTTAATGTTAGTAATATGTTTTATAATTGTTTTTCTTGTTTGGTTAGTGATTTTCATGCTTTCTTTAAGAAATCTTTATCACCACAGTGTATACTGATGGTTGCAATAGAAGCATGACTTTAACAGGGGTAAGCAACTGCTTTCTGATTGGATTTAAGATCCACTGTATGGGAGGAAATGTATGTCTGGCACTGGTTGAGCTCACAGGCACAAGGGGCAAACTACTATTTTTATTTGGCTAAATGGAAATAGCATCTAACTGCCTTCTAAATTTCTTTTTTTTAATTTTTGCCCTCTAAATTTCTAACAAAAGCTGAGTCTCAGATTTAATTAGAGAAGTTTCTTTTTAACACATTAAGTCACAGAAGTGCACATAATAAATGTAAGTGCAGTGCTCAGCCACAAGTGTGACATCTAAATCATACTCCCCAACAAGGCTCAGAGACCACCATGGAAAATATGTTAATATAGTAAGAGCCAGAGGTCTGGTCGGGGAGACCAAGACAAACAGTATCTTCTGGACATGAAAAGCCTGCTGCACTCAAACCTCCCAGAAGCTGTGGCTCCCTACATCAGGTCAGTATGAGATCAAGTCAGCAGCATTTTAGGGGGCTATTGACAGCGAATCCCTTCTGGGGAAGGGAGAAAGCAGGTTTCTTTCAGGGAGTGCCCCATAATAGATCAATAAATCTCCACTGGGTGTCCATACACCCTGAGTATATATATATATATGGGCAGCACAGATCTTACCTGGAATGCATAAAGGAACAGGAAGTTGAGGCAGGGGTAAAGTTATGGGGAGGAGTGTGGATGAAATAAATTCTCAAGGAATTAATAAAAACACATTAGATAAAGGACACTTAAATTATCTGAAAAAAAACATAAGGAATGTATAGTTTCATAAGCTTACTTTAAAATAAGCACATACTTGTGAATGCATTCTGAAAACTATCTAACAAAAATTCCAGCACCATGAAAGGGAAATCTCCCTTTCAGTTCTTGGTCAGGGTATTCCAGGAGACTCTCGAAATCATTTGGGCTATAGCAGTAGCCTTAAACCAATGTTATTTCTTACTACATTCTGAGTACTTATCCTTATATTCACAGACAAGTGTAGACCTCATCATTCATCGAAGAAGCTTCTTTTTGCAACAGATGGAGACAATTACAAAGTCCCAGAAAAGGTCCAATTGCAGACATTGGTGTCTAGCCCCAATTGATACATCTACAATGCAACCCGTACACCTAAGGCTAGGGAACATGACAGAAGAGGCGGTGGAACGAGCGTGACAGCCAGAGGTATTCCATTTGGATGCCTGCTGCTAGATACTGCATTCCAGATAAGATACAGAAGCTGCACTTACCAAATCTCTGCCTTAAAACCCACATAATAACAAAATCATTTCACAGGCCAATGTGGACAGGGAAAATGATACATGGCCTCACTTCCAGATGAAGGACTACAGGCAATCAATGGATGTTGAGGGAAAGAGAATTCATTTTCTCTAGGGACAAGTTTCCTGATAGGTTACCGTATTATACAGGGTTTTCTAAAGAAACAGAACTGATAAAATGTGTATTTATTTATTTATTTATTAGATTAGTTTACAGGATGGAGTCCAAGTAGTCAAGTAGTACAATAATGGCTGTACCACACTGAAGAGACTGAGAATCCAGTAGGTGTTTAGTTCCTACAGCGGGATGCTTCAGCAGTCTCAATCTGTTGCTGAAGCCCTGATGGATTCCTGGAGAGCTGCTAGTCTTCAATCTATTTTGGAATCCAGAGAAGTTGATTATAGCAGCAAAACTAAGTCACCAGTGAGAGAAAAAGCAAGCAAGCAAAAAACAAAAGCTCCCTCTGCCGTGGCCTTTTATACGGCTGCCTCAGAAGGTAGCGCCCGCATTTGGGGTGGGTCTTCCAGCTTTAAATGATCTAGTCAACAAGGTCTCTCTCATTTCACTTATTACCAGATCCCGTCAAGTTGACGCGCAGGATTAACCATGATAGTTACCCTAATCCCATGTAGTCAGCCCTAATCACATGTACACACACCGCCACGAAATGGGCTCAGTGCACTATATGTATATGTTTATAAGTACATATGTATGTATATGTGTCAATCATAAAGAGGAAAGGGACTTGAAAGGGACAGGCGGACACATAAGATAAGCAGGACTGGCAAGTGGGAGGTATGGAAATTATGAAAATATAGTACTCACGTATGAAAGACTCAAAATGATATTTAAAAGAAAATCTTTCAGTTCTGGGAGCTGAGGTTTGAACACAGACTGCTACCTGAGCAGCTGGGGGCAGAGTGTGTGTGAACCAGCATGTCGGCCCAGAGGGTTCTAGGAGCTGGGAGCTGATGTTCAAATATAGACTGCTGCCCAAGCAGCTGGGCAGAGTGTGTGCAGACAAGCATGTCAGCCCAGAGGGTTCCAGGAGCTGGGAGCTGATGTTCAAACACAGACTGCTGCCTGAGCAGCTGGGCAGAGTGTGTGCAGACCAGCATGTCAGCCTAGAGGGTTCTAGGAGGTGGGAGCTGTGGTTCAAACACAGATGATGCCTGAGCATCTGGGGGCAGAATGTGTGCAGACCAGCATGTCGGCCCAGAGGGTTCTAGGAGCTGGGAGCTGATGTTCGAACACAGACTGCTGCCCAAGCAGCTGGGCAGAGGGTACTGGTGCGTGGGCTAAACAATCAACCTAACAACACCCTCCCCAACTCCCTGCCAACTGGGACTCAGGAGAGAGTGGCTGGCAACAGAGGAAATACAGTGTTCACAAGGTGTCATCTGGGTTGTTACCCACCCAGCTCTTGCAGAACAGAAAGGGAAGAGTGAACTATACCTTCCAATATATAACCAAAATTGAAAGCCTAAAACCTAGACAAGTCAACACTCCATACATAAGGAGAATACAATGAAGGCAACTGAAAGAATCAAGGAAAACAATCCTTCAACAATGTGCACAGTCATTCAAGATTTGCATCAGAATATAGGCAAAAGGCAAACCACATGCCATGCCAAGAGAGCACAACAAAAGAACAATATGGGAAAAGCACAGAATAACTCCACACCAAATTCTATGGAGCCAGTGGAGGACTCCTACAATGGGATATCCCTAGAGCTAACCCAGGACACAGATCGTAGAATAACAATCACAGATATATTCACAGAAATCATAGAACTAAGGGGAGAGAATGAAAAACTCAGAGAGGACCTAGAGGGAGACAAGGACAAACTTCAGAAAGAACTAAAAGGAGAAAATGACAGACTCCAGAAAGAGCTAGAGGGACAAAATGACACACGCCAGAAGGAAGTGGAAACACTGAGAAGATCCCATGCCGAAATGAAAAAGGAAACCAACAAACGAAACAAGAAGCTACAAGAAAAGATTGATAAGCTCAAAAAGGAAGTGGAAATAGTAAAGAAAACATAGGAAGAAATGAAAAAGGAAATCGAACAGTCATCCAACCAAGAGGAAAGAATGGGAAAAAGACTCAGAAGCAAAATGGACGAAGCAGAAAAAAGAATACCAGACCTAGAAGATAACACAGAACAACTAAAAAGCTCAAGTAAAGACTATGAAAATTTAAAAATACTCAAGATTGGAACAACCAGGAAATAAGGGATACTATGAAAAGATCAAACCTCTGCATCATAGGGATAGAGGAAGGAGAAGAATCCCAAGAGAATGGTATTGATCATACTGTCAACAGAATAATAGATTAAAATTTCCCCAAATTAAAAAAAGACAAAAACATACGAATACAAGTAGCACATAGAACACCAAATAGACTACACCAGAAAAGAAATTCCCTCTTCCATATCATAGTTAAAATGCTAGATGCCCAAAACAAAAACAAAATTCTGAAAGCCACAAGAGAAAAACAAGTTACATATAAGGGAAAACCTATCAGAATTACAGCAGACTTTTCAGTGCAAACTATGAAAGCAAGAAGAACGTGGACCAAAGCATTCCCAGTGTTAAAGGACTATAGATGCCAACCCAGGTTCCTATACCCAGCAAAAATGTTGATTCTAGCTGAAAGAAAGAGAAAAATCTTCCATGACATAAATAAGATGATAGAAGACAACCAACCCTTCAGAGAATACTTGAAACAATTCAAATGACAGAGGAGAGGAGCAACTACCCCTAGGCAACTTGAAAGAGAAAATAAAAGCAGAAATGCAGAAGTAGAAACCTAGACCAAAAATGCAAAAAAGGTGAAAGGAAGCAACACACACCTCTCAAATATAACCTTAAGTATTAAACGACTAAACTCCCCAATCAAAAGGCATAGAACTGGGAGAATGGATTAGGAAACAGAATCCATTGATATGCTGTCTATAAGAAACCCATCTCACCCTCAAGGATAGGCAACACCTTAAAGTGAAAGGATGGAAAAAAAATTCCAATCAAATGGTACCAAAAAGAAAGTAGGAGTTGCTATTTTAATATCAGGCAAAGTAGACTTCAAAGTAGAAGCAATTAGAAGAGACAAAGAGGGCCATTACATCCTTATCAAAGGGAAAATTAACCAGGAAGACTTCACAATCATGAATATATATGCACCAAACTCTGGTGCACTGATTTTTTATAAATACAATGCTACAGGTCTTCAAGGCACAGATTAACCCCAGCACACTCATAGTAGGGGACTTTAATACCCCATTGAGTCCTTTGGACTGATCAACCGGCCAAAGAATAAACAGACAGACATGTGAACTGAACAATACAATACAGGAAATGTACCTCACAGACATCTTCCGAATATTCCACCCAAGCACCAGAGAATATATTTTCTGCTCAGCACCCCGCAGAACATTCTCCAAAATTGACCACATACTTGGACACAGAAAAAAAACTCAACAAATACAAAAAAATTGAAATAATTTCATGCATTCTATCAGACCATAGTGCAATAAAGCTCAATATCAACACCAGGATAAGCCCTGTTACCTACATGAACACATGGAGACTAAATAACATGCTCCTAAATAATGAATGGGTCAAGGAGGAAATAAAGAAAGAAATAAAAGCATTCCTGGAACTTAATGACAATAACAGTATAACACACCAAAACCTATGGACACTTTAAAAGCAGTCCTAGACATAGCCCTGGGTGCCTATATTAAAAAAAAAATACAGAGTACAGATAAATGAGCTAACACTACAACTAAAAACACTTGAAAGACAACAACAAATAAAATGTAAATGCAACAGACAGGAAAAATAAAACAAAAATCAGAGCAGAAATTAATGAAATAGAAACAAAGAAAACAATGCAGAAGATCAACGAATCCAAAAGTTGGTTCTTTTAGAGAATAAACAAGATAGACAGACCGCTAGGCTAGCCCAGTTAACAAAAAGAAAGAGCAACTCCAAATCAATAGAATTCATGATGAAAGGGGAAATATCACAACAGACAAAGATCCAGACTATCATACAGGAATTCTTCAAAAACCTATACTAAATTTGAAAACCTAAGAGAAATGGATGAATATCTGCAATCTGGGGAATCGCTAAAGCTAAACCAAGAAGAGATTGACAGCTTAAACAGACCCATAATATATGAAGAAATCGAAAATGTAATGAGACCTCCCAACTAATAATATCAGAAGGATACAAGTGGAGAAAAATCTCCCAAATTCCTTCTATGAAGCCAGCATCACTCTAATACTAAAACCAGGCAAGGACACAACCAAAAAAGAGAACTACAGACCCATCTCATTAATGAACTCAGATGCAAAAATTCTCAACAAAATACTTGCAAACCATATACAGACCCACATCAAAAAGATCATTCACCATGATCAAGGTGGATTCATACCAGAGGTGCAGGGATGGTTCAGCATACAAAAATCAGTAAATATCATAAAACACATAAAGGGACTGAAGGACAAAAACCACATGATCATCTCAATTGATGCAGAAAAAAACCTTTGACAAAATCCAGCATCCGTTCATGATTAAAGTACTAGAGGGAATTGAACTGGAAGGATCATTCCTCAACATAATCAAAGCCACATATAAGAAACCCACAGCCAGCATCATCCTAAATAGAGAAAAGTTAGAAGGATTCCCCATAAAGGTAGGAACTCAGCAAGGCTACCCCTTGTGGCCACTTCTCTTCAATATAGTGCTTGAAACACTGGATAGGGCAATAAGGCAAGAAAAGAAAATTAAAGGAATTCTAATTGGAAAAGAGGAAATAAAACTATCCCTTTTTGCAAACGATATGATAGTTTACCTAAGGGATGCCAAATACTCCACCAGAAAACTCCTAGAAACAATTAAGAGTTTCGGTAAAATGGTGGGATACAAAATTAACCTACAAAAATCAGTAGCCTTTCTTTACACCAACAGCAAGCAATTGAAGAAGGAATATAAGGAGACCTTCGCAATCACAATAGCCTCAAAAACAGTAAAATACCTAGGAATACACCTTACCCAAACCACCAAAGAACTCTACAACAAAAATTAAAAACTCCTGAAGAAGGAGATTGAAGAAGACATCAGAAAATGGAAAGACCTCCCATGCTCATAGATTGGAAAAATTAATATAGTAAAAATGTCCATTCTACCCAAATTAATATACAGATTCAATGCAATCCCAATCAAAATCCCCAAGAGTTTCTTCAAAGGCTTGGAAAAAAAATTCTTAAATTTACATGGAATAACAAAAACCCTGAATAGCCAAAGCAATCCTGAGTGAAAAGAGCAATATAGGGGGGATTTCAAACTATACTACAGGGCTATAATCATAAAAACAGCCTGGTACTGGCACAAAAACAGACCCATAGATGAATGGAACAAAACTGAATATACAAACTTGAGCACATACAATTCAGCCACCTCATATTTAATGAGGGGTCCAAAAAGACTCAATGGAGGAAAGATACCATCTTCAGCAAGTGGTGCTGGCAAACTCTATCACCACTTGTAAAATAAAATTAGACCCCTACCTCTAACCCTGTACAAAAATCAACTCCAAATGGATCAAAGACCTCAAATGTGAAACCCAAAACTCTAAAGGTGATATAAAAAAAGTTGGCAGCAACTTACAAGACATAGGTGTAGGAAAAGACTTTCTAAATCAGACAGCATCTGCACAGGAAATAAGATCAACAATTGACAAGTGGGACCTTATTAAACTCAAAAGTTTCTGTACAGAAAAAAAAAAAACAAAAACAAAAAACAATCAGGGAAGTGAAGGGAAAACCCACAGAGTGGGAGGAAATCTCCACTGCTGATACTTCTGACAGAGCATTAACTTCCAGAATATATATATAAACTGCTCAAAAAACAAAGAAGAAAGAAAACAAATGACTCACTCAAAAGATGAAGTAATGAACTGAGCAGAGACTTCACAAATAAGGAAATAGAGATGGCTGAGAAACATCTTAAAAAGTGTGTTCAACATCCCTAATAATTAAGGAAATGCAAAATAAAACCACTTAAAGATATCATCTCACTGATAAAGCTGGCAAGGATCAAGAAAACAAATGATACTAAATGCTGGAGAGGGTTTGGGGAAAGGGGAACACTCATCCACTGCTGGTGGGAATGCAAACTTGTACAACCAGTATGGAAAGCAGTATGGATGCATGACACGGGTGCACAGACCTGCATGTAGACGGTACATTCATACACATACAGAAATAAAAAAAAAAAACCTTAAAAGACTCAAAACGAGCCTACACCTGACACAGACATACCACTTCTGGGAATATATCCATCAGACTCTTCCTACCACAGAGATACATGTACAGCCATGTTTATTGCAGCTCTCTTCACAATAGGGAAGAGCTGGAACCAACCCAAGTGCCCCTCAGTGGACAAGTGGATAGAGAAAATGTGGTACGTCTACACAATGGAGTTCTATGAAGCAGTAAACAAAGATGACAACATAAAATTTGCAGGTAAATGGATGGAACTAGAAAATTTTATGCTAAGTGATGTAACACAATCCCAGAAAAACAAAAGGTGAATGGTATTCCTCATCTGTGGATGCTAGTATTAAGTACCTAGTTGTAAGACAAAGTGAGCAAGCAACATTAATGTTATATTCCTCATGATCTAAAGACAACTATGCTCTTGCATTGTGAATCCCTAAACAGGTTCTAGAATGTAACATTTATTTTCAGACCTTGGGATTTTAGTGCACGATAGAGGGTATGTGTGCATCTTTTAGAGTAGTATGTGACTAAAATGGAAAGATATGAATCAAGAAATATGATATGGAAATAACATACAGTTTGTTTCCAAAGGATACAATTTTAGAATAGGTGCAATGTAATAGGCTTGTGCAACTTAGCCTTTCTGGGTGCTTAATGATCATACTTAATGCCCATACCAATTTGGCAGAGGGACCTAAGGGATAACTTTGTTCCTTACCCTCAGAGGTCAACCAGTCTTAGGGGATTATGCATGGGGGCATCTCATGAAATGTCCTGCAAATGTGGGTCACCAGTCTTCCTCTTCAGGGAGGTCTTGGAGAGCCACTAATGGGACTTCAGCCATTGTCCAGTCTATAAAGAGGAAAGTCTGCTCATGCTTCAGTAAAGGAAGCCAGGTCTAGCAAGACCTGATTTTGTCCTCGAGTGGATGCACCTGGAAAATGAAAAGCTGAAAGGAACAAGGTGCTCCCACCCTCCTCCCCCTCAAAATAACCCCATGAGACTCCTGAGGACCAGATCCTCAACTGACCTTGAGAAAACAAAAACCTTGGCTAATCTGGGCTAACTGTGTGGCCTTAAGCATCCAAAAGGAAAGTACAGCTAGATATAAATAATCAGTAAGACTAGAGAAACTGTACTGCAGACATAGAACTTGAGATCTTAGTAAAAAGACAAAAAAAAAAAAAAAAAAGAGAGAGAGGACTGTTGTTTGGCCTGTCTTCAGTTCTTACTGGCAAGTGCATCTACTCTGTGGCTGCCACCACTTTTGGCACTCCTAAAAGACATGAGACACAGCGTTTTAATCTTCCAGTATGGACTGAGATCTCATGTCTCTCCAAGAATCCTCCAAACCTTCAAGGCCAGATGGGGACTTCTGAGATACTCAGTTTGTGGACTAAACAGCTAAGGGGATGCCAGCCTCATCAGAATATAGACTGCCATTATTGAACTAGCTGGGCTGTATCATGGAGGCCAGTGCAGGGGATTCAAGACAGGACGCATGTTTACTGGACTTCATTTGAGGGACCATGGGAGGGAAAGACTCCAATGTGTAGGAAAAGTGCAGGATTGATGGTTGTTTGGGATTGCCAAGAAGGATCCTTTGAGCACTTCCTTAAGGAAAACATGACATCTTTTAGGGAAAAAAAAATCCTCTAATTCAAGTGATATGTGTTGTATGTAGGTTATATATATATAGTATATATATATATAATATATATATTATATATGTGCAAAAAAGTTGGAGAGAACAATAACAAAATAACTGAAAAGAAAAACTTTGGAAAGACTCAGAAAAAGATGCAGGACATGTATAGCAGAGTGCAGGGACTCAGGTGGGATGTGGGGCATGGAAAGGGAAGCAAATCTAGATTCGATTGAGAAATGATGCATGACTTATGGAAAAAGTTTAATAACAATAAAAGAAAGAAAAGAAAATAATTACAGAGTTTTAAAAAAAGAAATCTTTCTACATACCAGATCATGACAGTATTATCTCGTATTTTCTTCTAAATTTATATTGTTTTACCTTTCACATTTATGTCTACAATCCATCCTGGAATAAAAAATATACAAAATTACAACTCCTTTGAAGAGTATAATTTAATGATGTTTTTAGTAATTTTACAGAATTCTCCAGCCATAACTATAATTTACTTTTAGGATATTTCCGTCATTTAGAAAAGAATCCTTGTGCCTATTTGTTGTCTCCCCTTTTCCATGACAGCCACAGTCCCCCATGAATCTACTTTCTATTCATAAAGGTTTACTGTCAATATTTTTCTGTGTATTAATGAATACAATTACTGCATTTGAGAACAATACTTTTCTTCAAGTGAAAAGGGAGCCATTGCTTTGTATACTTGTGCTGGTTTGAATGGAAGTGTCCCCCACAGGCTCCAAGTACTCAGACATATGTATAGTTGTGCTGGTTTGAATGGGAGTGTCCCCCACAGGCTCCAAGTACTCAGACATTTGTATAGTTGTGCTGGTTTGATGAGAGTGTCCCCCACAGGCTCCAAGTACTCAGACGTTTGTATAGTTGTGCTGGTTTGAATGGGAGTGTCCCCCACAGGCTCCAAGTACTCAGACGTTTGTATAGTTGTGCTGGTTTGAATGGGAGTGTCCCCCACAGGCTCCAAGTACTTAGACTTTTTATGCCCAGTTGGTGGTGATGTTTTGGGACATCTTAGAGGGCGTGGTCATGCTGGAGGAAGCTACTTGTTGGTGGGCGGGCTCAGACAGTTCAAAAAGCCTTGCCAGTCTCCAGTTGATCTCTGCTTCCTGTGCGTGCTTGAAGATGTGAACCTCTGCTTTCTGTTCCTGCTCAGGCACCTCCTGCCACCATGCCTCCCTGCCATGATGGACTCTAATTCTCCTGGAACCATCAACTGTAAGCTCAAATAAACTCTTCCTTTTATAAGTTCCCTTGGTTGGGTGGTTCTGTCACACCAACAGAGAAGTGACTAATAAAATAGTAATGGTTGGTTATTTCCAGGACTCCAATTCTAAAATCTCTAAAATTATTTGTAAGTTTTTTTCTAGGCATTTGGATAATTTAATGGACAATGTCTTGTGATATTCTAGCAAGACATATAGAAATAACCAGTAGTCATTCTGTTCTTGCCCCTTTATAATAGTTAAAGGGATTGTCTGTCACCCAGAAACAATATGGGAAGACATGTTTCAGAGGCTGCAGTATTGTTGTGTGTAGCCATGAATAGCTGACAACCTAAATCAGTATACTGGGAGGACTTAAGGAGGTGAGTTATGGATAGGCAGCCTGGGTGATTTACAATTGTATTCTCCAAAGAGTGAATGCTTGAAGTGGAGGAAGAAAGACAAATTGCTTATTTATGTGGATCAGACATGCATTTGGTGGAGCTGGCATTTTTGCTGTGAACGTGTAAGGACTGGTAGGCCCTTCCATTCTGCTTGAGTACCTGGGAAAAATATACAACTTGTTCCTTAGATTTCCATATGAGAAAATGTTGGGCTTTGGACCTCAGAATGTGGGCTTGTACTCAGATACGTTTTAGCAGTATCAGCTAGTTTTAAAACATAGTCTTAATTATACCAAATGGAAAAAGACCAAAAGCATTCCTAGTAGAATCAGGAACAACATAAGAATATCTGCTCTCTATATTCCTGTTCAATATAGTACTTGGAATCTTAGCTAGAACAGTAAGACAAATAAAGGAGATGAAGGAGATAAAAACTAGAAAAGAAACAGTTAAAGCCCTCATTTGCAGATGATATAATTCTATACTAAAAGACCCTAAATACTCTACCAGAGAACTCCTAGATGCTGATAAATACATTCATCAAAGTGGCAGGATATAGAAACTAACACCCCAAACCAGTATCTTTTCTATATAGAAAAACATAGGAGAAAGAAATACAGGAAAATATCCCATTCACGATAGCCTCTAAAACCTTCAAATATTTTGGAATAAATCTACCAAAGAAACTAAAAGACTTGTATGATAAAATTACAAAGCAACAAAGCAAGAAATTGAAGAAGATACCAGAAGATGGAAAGACCTCCCATGCTCATGAGTTGGTAGGATTAATATTATGAAAAAGACCATCCTACTTAAATCAGCCTAAAAATTCAGTGCCATATCCATTAAATCTAGTGGGAATTTATGAGGGTCACATATGAGAAAGAAGTAAAAAGATGATTAAGATGTTTTGTATGAAGTGCACAAAAATCCCAGTAATAATAATATGATAGAAGAAAATGTTGGCAGTAACCTATAAGATATAGGTGTAGGATTAGGATGAGACTTTCTAAATCAGACAGCAGCTATGCAGGAAATGAATAAGGTCAACAATAGACAAGAGGGACCTCATTAAACTCAAAAGCTTCTGTACAGCAAAGGAAACAATCAAATAAGTGAAATGAAAACCCAGGAAGTGGGAGGAAACCTTGGCCAGTGATACATCTGTCAGGATTACCATCCAGAATATGTAAATTACTCAAAAAACAAAGGAGCAAGAAAACAAATGACCTACTGAAAAGATGAAGTGAAGAGCTGAAAAGAGATTTCAGAAATGAGGAAGATGGCTGAGAAACATCTTAAAAAGTGTTCAAAGTTGCTAGTAATTAAAGAAATGCAAATTAAAACCACTTTAATGTTCCTTTTTTATTGATGTTTTGTTTATTTCACACATTATCTTTCAGTCCAATTTAGACACATTCTTCTCTCCCCGCTCCCCACCCCACCCTAGTTCATGCTTTCTGCCATACATGTTTCTCTCAGTCTTTCCAGTTTTTCTCTGCAGAGTCTTGTTTTGGGCAGAATTTAACTGTATCAGTCAGTTATTTGACCCAGACTTTATGTTATTGTTGTTCCCTCCCCTTTGTATTGTTCCAGCATATGCCTATATTACCATCACATATGTATCAAAATTATGACCTCTGAGAATAAACTGTATATTAATTCCAAAATATGTTTAAGCATTCACATTTTCCCCTTTAATTTTACATACCATCCACCATATACAGTAATTACAGAGTCTGAAAATAAGTGGTAGGTCAATTCTAGAGTCTGTTAAGAGATTCACATTATATCAGCACAGTTGCTTTCAGATAAAAAGAAATATAACAATGTTGTTCAGCTTGCCTTTCAACTGGGGATTTGGCGTTAGCATCCACAAATGAGGGAAGCCAATCGCCATTTGTTTTTCAAGGACTGTGTTACTTCACTTAGCATAATGGCTTCCAGTTCCACCCATTTACCTGCAAAGTTCATGATGTCATCATTCTTTACCAATGAATAGAGCTCCATTGTGTAGATAGATGTGCCACATTTTTGATCTCCACTTGTCAGTTGAGGGGCATTTATTGATCTATCCAAGGGGCTTAGTGGGGTATTGAAGCCCCCCACAGTTAGCATGCTGGGATTAATCTGGGTCTTGAGGTCCCCACAGAAGTGCTTACAAAGTTAGGTGCACCAGAGCTTTGTGCATAAACATTTAAGATTGTGACGTCTTCATGGTTAATTGTTCCTTCGATAAGGATATAATGGCTCGCTCTGTCTCCTCTGATTAATTTTACTCTGAGGTCTACTTTGTCTGATACTAGAATAGCAACTCCTGCTTGCTTTTTGGTACCATTTGCTTGGAATATTTTTTCCATCTTTTCACTCTAACTTGGTGTCTGTCCTTGAGGGTTTGATGGGTTCTTACAGAGAACATATAGAAGGATTCTGTTTCCTAATCAATTCTCCTGGTCTGTGTCTTTTGATTGGGGAGTTTAGACCATTAATATTTAAGGTTATTATTGAGAGATTTGCGTTGCTTCCTTTCACATTATTTTTTGTTTGCATTCTTGTTCTAGGTTTGTATTTATTCTGTTATGCTTTTGTTAATTTCTCTCTTTAGTTGCTTAGGGATAGTTGCTCCTTTCCTCTGTTCTTTTATACTCTTGTACTGGGACCCAAAATAAATCCTTTTCCCTTAGTTGCTTATGGAAATATATTTTTATCACAGCAGCAGGATGAGTGATTAAAAACCATGTTCCAAAACATCCCAAGGGACAACAAAAGGTACCACTTGCCTCTAGGGTATGTGATTCCAGTTGCTAGGCAACTCATTCCTCCTCTGGGATGTCGCAAACTCGTTATTACCACCTATAGTTGGTGCAATAGGGGTGATACAGCGACAAATACGCTGATTTTACAAAGACAATTTAAAGTTTCTTGGTCCTTCCATGTATGAAGAGAAATGTGTTAATGAAAAGATGATGAGATACATGCACAGTTTTGTTCCTCGCCTAGTGGAAGCAGAACTGGAAGACTGTGCTCTAATGGAGAGACAGCTGAATGACAAGGTCTTGTCACCTTTACTACATTTAGAAGCACTTCAACAAATATACTTCTGGTTATGTCTTTGTGGGTGTATCCAGGGAGGTTTCACAGAGTCAGGGAAACACCCCTGAATATGAGCAGCACAATTCCACGAACTGAGGTTACAGACCTAAAAGAAGGGGAAGAAGAGGAATTGAGCAGAGCACCAGGCTTCATCTTCCTGTTCCTGACAGGATTCAATGAAGCAGAAGGTAACCAGCTGCCTCACACACAACCAGCCATGTGGACAGTACCTTTTCAAGTCACGAGACAATGTTGAAGCATTTGCATGAATGTGCATGTCCACACTAAATCTGCATTTTGTCCAGTAAATGCTCAGGAAAACTCTGTAGGAAAGAGAGGTTAAGAAACAGAGGATCTTATTGGAAAAGAACTATTCTCAAGATGTGCAAACCAGTATTTTTGGACCAACTTCTCTTTTTTCCAGGTTTATAGAATTCTAGATAGGACTTCAAGTCCTGGATCAAGCTTATTATTATCTTTCAGAGATAGTATAATGAGGTAATAAGTGTAAATAGTTCAGTGTAGAGCTTGTTCCATAATACAGACTAAAATATCTGCTTTTACTGAAAAAGTTGAATGGCTGTAATTTTGTACAATGATATGTGGTGATGATATTCTTTGAAAAGCTTCACATTCTCACATCAGAATTTCTATCCAATTTTAGAATTGATGTAGGGCAAGGATTCTCATGTTTTGGACACTCCTTCTTCTGACTTAGGGTTTTTTCCAGGCATACAAACAGAGAGAGAGAGAGAGAGAGAGAGAGAGAGAGAGAGAGAGAGAGAGAGAGAGAGAAATAAGCTGACAAGACCAAATGCTATCCTTAGATAGGGTATAATTAATACATACAAAGAGCAAGAAGAATCCTTGGATACTATTTTCTAACCAATCACTTGCAGAGCCAAAACTCTGACCCTGGGGGAAACATAAACACCATCCACCACTCCCTGCTCCCTTGGTCCCCATGACAAAATGAGGGATGATTCCATCAACGTGTACTCTGGCCAACCGATATGCTTATTTTTGGCTTACTTACAGAGCAGTGAGTCAGGTGTTACTTAACAAATTGTGAGTACTTCCCATAGGGCTGCACCAGGAAGTCTTCACCTAAGTGTGGAGGATGGCTTCCCATAACTGCATAAATAGGGAGCCCCTTTCTTAGACTACCCCAGTCTATATAATCTAACTCTTCCTGGTTGAATTGTCGATCACGGGTTCAGAGGTTTGCATGGAAACTCAGGTGAGAATCCTGTGACTCTTCCAGCCCCTCCTTTATGTGATGGCATCAGCAGTCAATAAGCCTAGCTGTGATGATCTTAGGCAAACAGCCTCAGCAAGATAGTATCTGTCTCACTGGGAGGACAGCACCCTGCGGCAATCAGGAGTGACTGTTGGATTTCATGGGCCTGGTTTCCCTTCCTTGACATTATGTGCTTTTAACATCTTAGTACCAGCATCTCACTTCAGTTGGGTCTACTCTCTGGGATGCTAGAGGAGAATTTCACTTCCATGCCTGCCTTCTAACAGCCTTTGCACTCCCAAGGGTGCTGCTGACCAGCATCAAACTGATCACTTGGGGGCAAGTTATATATGCAAAGGCATATATAACTTATTATAACTTATTGTAACATTCGTTGAACTGCCTATGTAGACTTCCAGGACTGTTATGGTGGTTCTGACCAACTGCTGTATTCTTTCCTCTCCTCTCTCCTCATCTTTAGACCACGTTCTAAGTCTCTGCACTGTCTTCTTTAGCTTTTCCTTCATGTGTCTCTTTGTGGTTTGTGCCTGAGTGTATGTGACAATTGCCTTACCGTTCCCTGCTAATTAGTAGTGAAAGGAAACAAAGCAGAAAGCTGGGCTTTAAGGGGTAGATGACTCTTTTCATTAGAGCTGGACAGCAAACTGACATGATATGGAAAGGCTGAAAGAGGTTATTATTCATTTTTCCAAGACTTGTCCTGATTTTGATGGTAAGCTCTTTCTTACAGGATTAATTGGGGATTTTCACCCTTCCTTTCTGGACTCTCTCCTCCATAAGGGTTGTGCTGAGGTTTGGGGTCTCATTTGAGTGCTAAGGTATTGGATGGAGACAGGTTCACTGAATATTTTCACATGAACTTTTCCCTTGGACCCAGTTCCCAGAATATGGAAACAAGCTGAAGCCAGACAATGAAGTGATTGAAGGCTTGCTTCTGGCTTCTTGTAACACAGAGTATACTAAGAGACAGCAACAGATTCATAGAACTTGTCTTTCCTTTTTAAGATAAGGAAGTCTCCTTTTCTTCATGTCTCATTAACTATAGTCATAAATCATTTGCTACACCTGTCACTAATAGGAAAATTTTACTCATTTTTACCTTGAGTCTGGACTATGTTTTGTAGCGCAATTGTAAGCAGTATGGACTTGATAGAAATAGCAAAGCATGAAGGACTTCTGCTTGTCCTCTTTGGTAATTCTCATCTTTGGAAAGCAAGGTTTATAATTTGCCCAGGGACTGTGGTTGTCAGAAACAGGATTCTAAGCCAATAGGGGGACATTAAGATCAGAGGTATTCTCATTTCACTTAATCTCTTGCTTCTATTCATTCTTCGATAAAAAGTAAGTGATACTTGTAGATGATAAGATGGCTGGAATTCTGGCTTCTGAGTCTTTAGAATACTTATGACATTTTCACAGTGAACTGTAACAAATTGCATTTTACAAGTGTGGTAAAAAAGAAATGCATTCATTATACATCGTGTGTGTGTGTGTGTGTGTGTGTGTGTGTGTGTGTGTGCCGCACTCATAAGTAGGAAACTAAAAAATACAAATGAGTACAAGAGACCTAAGAGTATCCTGTCATCTCCTCATCTCCTACAGGTGTCACCATCAACATTTCACTTTTTACCCTATAAGTCTTTATTTCTACGTCTACATATGTATTTATATGTTTAAATAGAGCACAAGTGAACCCCCAGAGGCAGAATTCACTTTTATATACATGTTTAGTATGAATTTATGTATTTTCTTCTGTGTTTACCCAGTGTGATTAGGCTCTGCATTGGTGCATGGGAGAAAAATGGATAAGAAAGTTCTTTAAGAATAAAGAACTAGTAGAATGGAAATGATATTTTCCTTACTCCAGGAACCTCCTATCTGCCACAGACTAAAAATAAAAGAAGTGGCTTAACAAAGAAAGAGGATTTGCAATACTTGACACTGGTGATTAAATTTCCACCAATCATTCTCTATATTTTTAGTTTCCTAAAAACAAAACAGCCTTGGCTTGGGTTGTTGTATAGTTAGAACAGATATAATTATAATCAAGATGTTTTTCCTTGTTCATGACTAAGCTCTAGAAAAAAGGAGGAGGCGTAAGTCTTCTAGTCTTTAAATACTTAGAGAAATCATTATGGCTTGTATGCATCCCTCCCTTTTTGTGTATACTTATGCTTGTGTGTGCATGTGTGCATGCATACGCATGTGCAAGCACGTCTGCACAGGAATCCACCAGTTGGAGAGGGGTAGTTCCCATATTCCAGGAACTTGTGGGCTACAAGGCTGTTTATTATCAGAAAGTATCATATGATTAGAAATAAAGTGATACATCAGTACTTTTAAAGTAGAATTACGGGCAGGACTAGATTTCCTGTCAAACTAAGGATTACAGAAATGTTGCTTGAAAGAATTGGAAATGGAGGTGGATGATAATCATCAATTTCTCGATGTTTATCCACCCAAATCACACTGATGCTAACTGTTGGAAGAGTAAATAACATAGTCATGGATAATAAGCACTCTATAATTTGTACGTTTTACTTGTATTGTATAATTTTGGTCATATTAAAACTAAATTACACTGCGTCTTCACTTCATGTGGCATGGCTGTGTCTCTGCATATGTGTCCTGAAACTGCAGGAGGCTCTGGCATTGTAGTAGTGTCACTTCTTTTCCTCACTGGTGTATTGTGCTCCTAACCTGCTCATCCGTCTGTCTTAGGATTCTTCCCAGGCAAGCTTACCAAGTGGCCCAGTATGCTTTGGAGCATGCTAGAGGTCCCTTTAACCTGCATCATCCCAGCAGTTTTAAGAACATATAAATGTAGCAGCCATATGCTGCCTTGTCCCGTAAAATTCTCCCTTTTCCTCTTTTGTGAAGGCAAAGGTGACTTCTTTTTGTAGAGGATGCTACTGACCAAATGATATTAGAGGAGAGGTGGACTTACTGGAAGAAAATGTGAAAGCTTTGGCAAATGAGAGTTTTTGTAGTAGTAGCTAGAAAAAAATGGATAGGTCATTATCAATGTGACTCTCTTTATTGTCATTGTGACTCTCTTTACTGTCCCTAGAAGCTGATAAATAATTCCTTCCAAGTGTTTTTGCCAGTAACCTGCTCCTCTTTAAATGTGTATGAGCCCTGGAGAGACTGAACCATGAAGGTTCCCATGCCTACAATGGGTTGCATGTGTATAATTTCCTCTTAAATTAATCTCACTGCCCCCATGTAGTGTTCCTTTCTTGTTGACTTAGTTTAAGTGGAATACTTGCCCCCAACCTGCCTAAGCAAAACATAACTGACTGCATAATGATAATAGATTCTGAATTTCCCAGTAAACCACTCATGATTATTGTTCTAGCTACTTTGTCTTAATAGATTGGAGGAGCCAGGAGTCACCTTAGAAGATTATTCTTAGAAACGGGAGGCTTCATCAACCCCAACACTTGTTTAGCAGTTTAATAAGGTTCTATTTTATTTTATTTTATTTTATTTTATTTTATTTTATTTTATTTTATTTTATTTTGGGTTTAATGCTGCTACATCCTACCCTGTCTCTCCTTTTTCTTTTCCTCTTCCTCCTCTTTTTTTTTTTTTTAATATAAAATTCAGTGCAGTCAAACCTGTGTTCAATTGAAGGAAGAACTATGTTTTCCTCAATTATTTGAATTCCTTAAATGCAAATACCATTTTAGGATTATTAAGGAAAGCCTAAGATAAATTAATATGTATGGTAAAATAAGTTACTTTGGTAATTTTATATTGTATTTTAAGAGAATATTATTTGGGGTATCAAATTCAGCTGATAATGGGTGTTAATGCACACATTGGACTGTCCTCCAATGGTAAGTATGGGACCAGTTCACAAGCATTATATTTATCTACCTCTTGGATCCTTATGGAATTTTAATATTTTATTCTCTTTGAGCTTATATAAGATATATAACTTGTTCTAGCCCAGAAACTTCCGTTACATATGTCACCCCCAGGTAGGATATGCAGCTTGTAATAATTCTAGTCTATTTTGTTTGGACTCTTGAGAGGTATGAGTTGAAACCCGTATTTTGACATTTGCTTGCTATCCAATTTAAACAAATTACTTGGCTACCCGTAACTTTATCCACTTTTATTTTAATATGGAAAAGCCACACACTCCAGTAAATGATACAGATTAAATCAAGTGAACAGTCAAAGCAATGTAAATAAAGTAGAAAGAACACATTGTTAGCCACTAAGGGGATTCTAACCTTTCCTTACTGACTCAAAATCTGAGATGAATGGAAGAGATGCTGAGAGCTCTTGAGTCACTGAGTAAGGCACAGGTTTGGTCTTTCTGCTTATTCATGGAGATTGCTAGACAGGCACATGTTGTATATCATAGGCTACAGTAAAAAAAGGGGGGTGGGCAAAAGTACATTTTATTTAAATGAATTTAAACTCAAGAAACAGGAATAAAGATATCTTGCCTCTCAAAACACTTCCTATAGTGCCTGGCACTCTACAGGGGTGCCGTAGTTGAGTAAGCAGGCAGGGTAGCTTATTTTACAGTCAGTAATGCTTACCTTCTCTCTTTTTCTTATGGGTTCATTCTAGTCCCAGATCCTTTCTTGTCTCCCATAGCTTTTATTTATAAAAAATGATTCAGGTAACTGTACCCAAGCACTCCATTATTTATGGTTTCATAGATGCACAAGGCCATCCAAATGCTTAGGACATCATATTGGATTTTTACCATAGCTCAATGTTCTAAAAGCATTTCTTTCATCAACTTTTCCTTCCTCCTGTTTCAAAGCTTAATGTCATGCCTAATCATAGAAAGCACTCACTTTTAAATAATTTAAGTTTTCCACCTCTAATGCCTTTTATTATTTCAACAACGTGATTTTTAAAAAATGTGATCTAAGGAAAATACAACTGAAGCTTTACTTAGCAAAACAACTTACCCAAGGTCAACATAGCCACAAAGTGCATGGCCAATATTTCAATCAAATATTTAAAATAGATTCATTTATTACTGAATATTATGTAGTCTCTGCTGGCATAAAACTGCCTATCCCCTTGTCTGTCTCCAGCTCCTGACTGCTGGAAATTTATGTGTTTATTTGTTCACTTTTTCTGTTTCTTTTATTCTGTTTGTTTTCTGTTGTCATGAAACATGGTCTCAGTAGATAGCCCAGACTTGCCCGAAACTCAACTTGCATTTTTCCTGCTTAGCCTCTCTCCTCATCCTTCCATGTTCTTATAAGTACACACCATAACATCCATCTAATTTGATTTTTAGATCATTAAAAATAATTTCAACTTAATGAAGAAAATCCATTAAGAAGCAGATGTTACTGAGGGAGAAATGGGAAAAAAAATCAGAGAGTATTCAACTGGGAAGGGAGGAGGGAAGGATATGCAAGGACCCATGGGGGTAAAGAGGAAGAAGGAATATAAGAGAGAGGGGATAATAGAAGACAGGTATTATCAAAGGGGAAAATGGGGGTACTTTAACCGTGGAGGGAGGAGGGAGGTTAGACAAGAATAGAGAGAGAATAAATACATGTAGCTTAGATGGTGTGAAAAACCACAGGGAAACGTATTTGCTCAAAAACCTAGTGAAAATGTACATACAATATCTGAAGGAGTTCATGTGTATAAGTGATAGAAAGGAGAAACCTCCCTGCAAGTTGTTGGTCAGGGTAGTCCAAGAGACTCCTAAAATAACACAGGGGATTGCCACAGCCTTCTATGTCCTCCCAAAACTTGAAGGTAAGACCCTATTGCTGAGGAGTAGGAACTGACCTGGAAGCCTCTTCCTTGAAGACTAGCTTTCATAGTTCTGGAAGATACAGTGCAAGCTGCTAAGGGAGAATTTTATCAGTGGTCCAACCCTAGTTTTAAAACATAACAATCGGGGCTGGAGAGATGGCCTAGCGGTTAAGAGCGCCGACTGCTCTTGCAGAGGACCTGGGTTCGATCCCCAGCACCCACATTGTGGCTGAAAACTTTCTGTAACTCCAGTTCCAGGGGAATCCGACACCCTCTTCTGACCTCCGCAGCATTGCACAACATGGGTACACAAACCTACATGAAGACAGTACATTCATATGCATACAAAAATAAATAAAATTTAAAACTTATTATGCCAGGCATGGTGGCACATGCCTTTAGTCCCAGCACTCGGAAGGCAGGTGGATCTTTGTGAGTTCAAAGCCAGCTTGGTCTACATAGTGAGTTTCAGGACAGCTGGGGTTACAGGGAGACCCTGTCTCAAAAAAGACCAAAAAAAAAAAAAATAAAACAAAACAAAACAAAACCTTAATAATCACAACAATGGCTGTAACAACAAACTCTTGTTTTTTTTTTTTTTGCGGGGGGCTTTTTGAGACAGGGTTTCCCTATAGCCCCAGCTGTTCTGGAGCTCACTATGTAGACCAAGCTGGCCTTGAACTCACAGAGATCTGCCTGTCTCCACCTCCCAAGTGCTGGGATTAATGGTGTGTACCTCCATACCTGGATTAGTCGTGGTACTTTTATCTTGTACTTAAAGCCCTGTCACGGGGAGGGAACTCATGTATGGCATTGTAAATATAGCCAAATACAAATGACTAGAGAGGTCATAGATCCTAGAGAAAACCCTGTGTCTGTCATATCCCTAGAAAATGTAACTTCTTATGGTATGCCAAATATAGATCCTTATATTTGTAGACAACTACACAATTCTTCACTCATCAAAGAAGCTTCTTTTGGCAACAGATGGAGATTGTTACAGAGTTCCACAACTGGTCACACAGAGAATAAGTGTCTGAGAGATCCCAGACTTAAGTGACACATCTACAATGGAATCTCTACAGCTAATGTTCATGGAACATAGCAAAACAGGAGGTAGAGAGAATACTAATGCATCTCTCAACCCTCACCAGTGAAGCTTCTTTGTGCAACAGAGTACAGTGCATACAGAAGGCCATAACTGGCCAAAGCCTCTTACTCTTTAATAAGAGACAGCAGAGAACATGCCCTTGGATGGACTCCTAAATTAAACCTCACCTACTCATAGCTCATGTCCTATTGTGGAAAGGGGGAAGAGGATTGTAAGAGCCAGGGTTGGTGCATGATCATAGGAAAACAAGTCTTCCAGGCCTCTGGGAACTTGCTTATATGAACTTAACGCAATGATGTCAGCATACGCAAGACCCATGCAAATGGGCAACAAGCCCAGATCTTAGCAGAAAGGAGGGAGAGTTGATCTTCCAGGGAGACTTCTAGATAGGCTGCCTAAACTCCAGTGCATAAACTTGTACTGAGGAACATCTGGACACACAATCTCGACTCTATAGGCCTTAACGTATATGAATGAATACATGAAATCCAGTTGGGGGAGCCTTTGGGGAATGTGGACGGGGGAGAGAGGATAAAGATTATAAAGACGATTAAGGTATTTTAAGATGTTTTGTGTGAACTATACAAAAATTCAATAAAAATATAAATTGAAAAATCCCTATAGTTAATTTTATAGTTAAGAGTTAAAAACTTGATGCTGTTTAAAATTAGAAATAAGGCAAGAATATCTCCCTGTGCCATTTCTACTAGAAATTCTAGTTGATACATGAAAACAAGAAAATAAGTAAAATAGAAGTAAGATATAAACATCACCTGACATGCCTGCAACCTCAGCACTTGGGAGGCCCTGGAAAGAGAACTGTCTTGACTTCAAGGCCACCCTGGGTTAAATAATGAGTTCTTGGCTAACTTGGACTACAGATTGTGTCTGTATTTAAAAAGTAAAAAAGGTGAAAGAGATTGCTACAAGGTGATACCATACAAAAGCAAAATTATAGAGAACATTTGTATATGGCAATCCCAAAGTTACTGTTATACAGATTTTAATTAAAACAAATGTGGACAACAGCAATTTATATCTCCAATTAACTCAGATACATTACCGTTTTTATCAGAGCCTTTAAACCAATGTTGTTTAATATACACATATTTACTTTTACTAAGTCCTAAAACACCATGTAACCTGTAGACAGAGTCTGGGCAAAACTGGATACTTGTTGAACTCACGTCAATTAAATATGCATTAATCGAATATACACATGTGTCCCTCCCACCCCTCCCACCCTTCCCGAGTCACCATTTCAGTCAGTTTTCTGATGCAGTCTTTCTGTTGTTGTTCTTTTAATATGCATCCCTCTCCACAAGAAATATTTATAACTGGGTTATTGGTACTAGCATCCACATATGAGAGATACCATTTGTCATTTGTTTTTCTGGGACTGTGTTACTTCACTTAACATGATGTCTTCTAGCTCCATCCATTTACCTGCAAAGTTCATGATGTTGTAGCAATCTCTTTCACCTGTAGGATAATTTAACTTAGAACCTGGGTTTGCTTCCCAAGTTGGTCACGTGTAGTCACCCAAAACAGCATGGGTGAGTTTGATGAAATCTGTGCCTTGATTCTACCCTATAGGTATGTGTAATACAGCTGCTTTTTTGAGACTCATGAGTCAAAAAACAAAAACCTAGAATAAAAAGGGGGAATACAGATAGATGTGAAAACTTTTTGTCAATAAACCTTGCAATTCGAATCTTGAAACTAGCTACGGGAAGGGATCTGTATGTTCCAACAGACCAGAATGTCACCAACTTAATGACTGAGAAAGAAAATACAGCTTTGCAGTGAGTAGGATTTATCAGAAAGTGCCAGCAGAAGGATTGACTCCTCTGGGCATTGAAGGGAAGAAAAGCCTCAGATTGCTGCAGACATCAGGCCCCTCTGTGGATCCTACTAGTAACAACTATTTTTAATGAGTCCTAGCGAAGTTTACCTTCTAGGTGCCACAAAGGTTTTAATATGAGAGACTTTCTTAACTTCCCCCCATAGAACAAGGAGAAATATGATGATGATGAGGTCGTTCTCCAGCTGTAGATTGGAGCCAACTGTTATAGAGGTAATCTCTTGTAAAACCAGTAAAACTATCTTCTTTAATTGACTAATAGACATAGAAACTGTGAAAAGGATTATTCTCTATTCAGAACCAAATATAAGGCTAAAGTCTCCTTAAGCAAAATATATTAATACAGGAGCTCTGACATCAACAATGGATTATGATACCAAGGAGATGTTCACCAGGGGATCCAAGCCCCCACAAAAGGTAAAGGCTCCTTGTCTCCAAACTGGGATACCTGCAAGAAGAGAGGCGATAAGGTCCTGCTGTTGAAGACCTGATGTAAACATGGGAAAGATGTATGGAGACCACACTTGCAAGTATACAGATGGTCTCTGGAATGCCAGAGTGTTACCAAAGGCCACTAAACCAATAAAGCAAATATAGGTCTCCTTGAGTAAAGCAAGACTTCTCTGTCAACACCAGCTACACCTCACCTGCCTGGAAATACTGTGCTGCAGTGGCAGCCATATGCCTGTATATCCCAAATCTAATTGGCTATTAGCTCTCTCCTTGGAGGAATAACCCACGACCAATGCCACAAGCTTACATCCTCCAATGGTTAGGAGATGTTATAAGCCACAGTAAGACCCTGTCATATTTAACAGAAAAAAATGTAATTCATGGATTAACATACCATCCAAACATCTGTGTCTATACCAAAGTAACCTATCATAACAATTAGTACAGTTTAAATACCTATCTATCTAATTGCTTGTGCTTCATTAGTAGGTTCGAAAGGTCATTTCTGGACAAATTGTCAGTCCATGGGAGGAAACAGCCAGAATTGACCAGAGACCAAGACAACAGTTCCAGAGAAAATAGACTGTTTTGCTTCTCATCCACCTGTGCCCCCTTTTTAAGCCTAGGGAACAATCTGCAGAAGAGGGGCTGCAGTAGAATGTAAGGGCTGTGGTTGGGGTGAACGGTGAAACTACAACAATATAGACTGGACACTCATTTGATCAACTTGATTGAACATACAAGCCCCCCCCTGCTGGATGGTGGATGGGCTGTGGGGGTTTGGGCACAACTGCTTGCAAATTGGTTTTACATGAAGGATGCTTGTACTCATAAATTATCACTTATTGTTAAAAAAATGAAAAAAAAAACAGAGAAAGATGCAGGAAAGTTATGGTAGAATGCATGATCTGGGATGGGGTGGGGTGGGGGGAAAGGAAAGGGATATATGCCTGAACTGAATTGGAAAATGATGTATGAAATAAACAAAGCATCAATTAAAAAAAAAGTAAAAACAGAAGAGGGAGCTAAGATGTCTCAGTAAATTAATCCCCTTGCAAGAACAAGGACCTGATTTTGAATCTTAGAAACCACTTAAAGAGAAACCAGGTATAGTGGCATACAGTTGTGATGCTAGTGTCTGGGAAGGGAAGATTAGTGAGATTAGTGGACCCCAAGGCTCTCTGGCCAAGAAGCCTAGCCTACTCTGTGCTACAGGCCAGTGAGAGACCATGTCTCAAAAACTATATGAAACAATGACTGACCTACATATACAGCCACTGAGGAAGCACATTTCTTGCTATGAGGATGCTATATGTCTTTCTTCTCAGTGTGTTGAAGACATAAGTAGCCAGGACTCAATCCTGCAGAGCAGCCTGGTTCAGCTTGGTGCTCTGCTGTCCTGTTGGTACTTTTGTAGCTCTGTGTCCAGGTAACTGGTGCTTCTCATGTTTGGCTGGCTTTTGTTGTTATTTTCTTGGTTTTCAGTCAATACTACATTTCAAATTCTACCTTTCTCCCAGCCAATGAAGATTTACTGCATACAAGAATGATTCTAGTCAGTTTTACCTTCATTTTCAAATACCTCATCAATGACATCCTACTTACTTTTGTGAAATAAGTGATTATTTCAACTTCCTTAGACTTTGTTTTTTTTTTTACCTTCCATATATCTGAACTTATTTAAATAACAAATGAAACAAATTATTATTTCTCTTAAATATCCATAGTTTTTTATGAGGAAAAAAAATCCCTTGATTTTTGTTTTTCTTTAGATTTCTGTCCATGTATGTAAGATTAATGTTAATTATTTTCTTACTTTATTATTTATTATATATAGTGCAACTTTATAAATACATGTCACAGTTAGCTAAATGCCAGAAACAGTTTGCAAAGGAAAGGGACAATTAACAAAATAACATATCATTTGCTACTTAAAATCCAGTTATAAAGAATGATTTTTAAAAGCTGACATTATACATAACCTGGCAGGGGAAATACCAGGATCACAAAGTTGGTTTTCCCATGGTGAGGTTTTTCCATTGCAGTCCAGATGTGCTGACCCCAGAGATTTCCCCAAATGTGGGAAACTCAACTGTATAAAATAAAAATAATAAATCCAGGAACCAGATAATAGTTATTCTAGAAATATGTTTGAATATTTTAGAAGCATATATGTTTGACTTTAAAAGGTCAAGAATTTCTTAACAATTTTTTAACAATAGTAGCATAACTATTTAGTTGTTTCTCATCACTCTTCTTTATTCATTGGCTATGAAGGTAAAAGAATATTAATTTAACAAAGAAATGCAGCCAGCTGCCTCTGGACCTAACATGAGCAACAAGTTAAGAGGTGCTATTTTTTAGGGCTTTAAAACTAGCTAGAAGCTTCTCTTGGAGTTTCTAGGCATCTAGACTGGGATTGCTTTTTCTATTCTTACTGATTCATCTAAGAGATAGTTCTGTTCTTCCCTAGAACATCCATAGATGCTGTCCAGTCTCTTCAAGAGCTATCCTTGAAGCAATCAGATGCCAAGCAACAGAGCCCTTCCTTGTGACCTGAGAAATAATGTCTCACAGTTCCAACCTCTTGTCACAGAATTGAGGAGACTATTCCAACACCAGAATGAGTAGCTTTCAGTTTCCAATGCCTGGCTTCTAGCTCCTTTGATCATTTCCTGATTTCCTCACCTGATTTCCTGATTCCCTCTAGTTGGGCTTCTTTTCTCCAGTAGTTCTAAGATTTGGGTGGCTGCACAGCCTAAGTATGCTGATTTGACTAAGTGTTTCCTACAAGTGGAACAGTTAGCCTCAATTGGCACTGTTTGTGGAGGTTCGGGGTGCAGCTTCCCTGGAGGAAGCATGTCCTTAGGTGCTGGCTCTGTAATTCACAGTCTCATCCCACTTCCATTCTCTCTGCTTCCTGCTCATGCTTAAAGGTGTGAGTGCTCAGCTTACTGCTTCTGCCTCCTTTCATCCCCCCACCCCCCTCCATGATGGACTCTTTGGAACTGAAAATCCTAAAAATCTCTTCCTTATCTAAGTTGCCTTGGTCTTGGTGTTCTATTGAAACAATAGAAAAGTAACTGATGCACAAAGAACCCAATCCTGTCCACTGAAGACCTGCTTCAGGTCCGAAAATGCTCGAGAAATTTCAAGGAGAGCTCCTTCTAGGACCGCTTTCCAAGACCTTTGTATTGCTTCAGCGTAGAGTGGTAAACAGAAATACTGCCATGGATGAAGGAAATGAGGGAATGGCAGACAGAAGATTAGTGTGAGTATAGCAGTCCATATAATTATTATAGAGGAAAGGATGCTAAACTCCAGCAGACTGTTACGGCTGGTCTTCAAGACCCTTCAACAAGGAGCCAGCAACCAGATTGTAAGAGCAATTTCTTGACTTCACATATCAAAATACTATGTGGACAAAATAGAACATGTTAGTAAGACGACGGTTGGCCAGTCAGTTGGCGACTCCATACCTATGTTTCATACCAGTGCTATTGCTTTCTAATAAACTGTATTTGGTTTACATTTTGCTTTGAGTAAAAATTTTCAAGCAACAAACAGGAAAGCTAGTCATACAGGTTCACTAATAAAAAAGATCATTTTGGGGGGTCTTTTTGAGACAGGGTCTCCCTGTAGTTCTGGCTGTCCCAGAACTCACTATGTAGACCAGGGTGTCCTTGAACTCACAGAGATCCACCTGCTTCTGCCTCCCAAGTGCTAGGACTAAAGGTGTGCGCCACCACACCTGGCAAAAATTTATTTTAATAGAGTAACAATCTGAAGACAAAGGCTTTATTTCTCTTAGGTTCCAACTAATGTGGCTTTAAGACTGTGACAGTAGTTAGAGGTCTCCTACTCTTGTTGATTACCTAGAGGGAAGAGAAATTCTTTTCTGGCATCTTCTTCATAAGAATAAACAGAAGGCATCCCAGAATCCCCACTAAATTGCTTCTAGTGCTCGGTCATGCATTCTCTGTAGAACCAGCCAGACAAGAGTGGTTGGATTTCCTTTAGATAAATCCATCCTGAGCTTCAGAAATGGGGTGGTCATAGTTCCCTCAGACTCCTGTATGTAGGATTGTATATGTACATCCACGTACACACTTGTACAAAATCAGGATTTTATTGGAAAGTTAAAGTAATATTTAGTACTGAACAGTCAAACAATGATATCCATTATATTGTGCTTGACCTTTTCTGAAAACACAAAATATTTTATTTTGTTACTCAGTGTTCAGATTCTAATAACATATGAACTTGATATTGTTCTAAAATTCTTCTGTTACTTCTCTTTCTTTCACACAATTGGTCAAGTTTAATACCTAGAAGAGCTCTGCCATAAGGATTGGATGTAGCTTTTGTTATCTTACATAGCAAACAACAAAACATTTCTGAATCCATTTCTTGGTACCATAGGAAGTATCTTAACTAAATCAGTGAGTTGTTGAGAGATGACATGTAATATCTGTCATAGCAGTTCCTGTCAGTTCCTGTCAGTTGTTGCCATTTTCTTCTGCTCCACCAGTATTTAAAACTTGGAATTTTTAGGAATTTGGGACTAAAGTTTTTATGTTTTCAAGGAAAATAAGCACTGGTGATATAGATAGTTGATTTCTTTGCATTTTTTTTCTTCAATCACAAATTTATTACTGCTTTGAATTTGCTACTTCTCCAGGGAGTTAAAGTTAACGAATCATGAGCAATTTGCTACTGCCAGAGGAGTCCAAGAATTGAACTCTTTATCTCTGTTTACTTTTATTCCATACACAGAAGCCATTTCCTGGAGGCGAATACACTATTGTTCAACATTTTGAATTGAAAAGAATCTATGACATTGGAAACAGAAATTTTATTTATATATAATAAATATATATTTATTATTTTTATTTTTTTTATTTTATGCTTTTGACTGTATTGCCTGCATGTTTATAAGTGGACTCATGGAAGAGGGTTTCAGAATCCCTATAACTGGAGTTAGGGACAATTGTCAGCCCATGTAGGTGCTGGGACTCTAACTCAGCTCCTCTGCAAGAACAATCAAGTGCTCTTAACTGCTGAGACATCTCGCCAGCCCCTATGATTATTCTTACTGTTACCAATAATGACATCTTCCTTTAGTAGGGCACTGTGCTGGATAGCTTTATTTGTTAACGTGCAAACCTAGGTTGAGGGAGCCTCAGTTGGAGAATTGCTTCCATTGGACTGGCCCGTGGCTATGTCTGTAGGGGTATTTTCTTCTTCATTTTTGAGTGATGTGGGAGGAACTAGCCTACCATATGTGGTGCCGCCCCTGGGCACATGGTCCTGTATTGTATAAGAATGCTGTTTGAGCATGGGCCAGAGGAGCAAGCCAGTAAACACTCTTCCATGGTCTGTGCTTCAGCTTCTGTCACCATGTTCTTGCCAAGTTCCTACCTTGGGCTCACTAAGTGATGAACTGTGACCTGAGAGACATAAGCTAAATAATCCCTTTCCTCCCCAACTTGGTATTGGTCAGAGTGTTGTATCACAGTGATTGAAGGCAAACTAGTGCAGGTACTTTGCCATTTTCTAAATGTTCCACAGTTTCAAACTATGGGGTTTTAAAACTGAGTTTATAAATTATTGCTTGTTTCCTTCATTGTTTTTTTTTTTTTTTTTTTTTCTGTAGTTGCTATCCCAATGCTTGGTTCATGACAGGCGTTTAACAAATACATGAATGAGCCTTAAAATAACTGCTGAGGATAGTCTTGGAAATTATTATAATTACTGCCCATCTGAAGAATAGAAACTAAGCCTCGAGAAGATGTCATGATTTTCTGAAGGCCATTCAGCTGGTAACAGTTAAGGGCACTGACTGTTCTTGTAGGACCCAAGTTCGATTACCAGCACTTATATAGTGGTTAACAACTGCCCATAACTCAAGTTCCAAGGGATCTAATGCCCTCTTCTGTCCTCTTCAGGCATTGCAAGACATGGGTACACTTATGCTTCCTTCATACTCTAGTCCATATGACAGCCTTCAGATGTTGCAAACATTATACTATGTAGCCTGACTCCCTTAAAGAAGACCTACTCTTCCTCATCCAGCAGGCTGACCAGGCACCAGTGGATAAACTCATACAAGGGATATCTGGGCACACAACCTTGACTCAGCAGGCCTGAAAATATATGACATAATGCATTAACTCTTGTAGGGGGATGGGGATATAAATAGGGGAGGAATCTAAATATGATTAAGATGTGAAATTCACAAAACTTCAAAAATATATATTGAAAAAACATTATTATACTATCATTTTCTAAAATTTGTTAGTTTGTTTTGAGACAGGATCCCATGTGTAGCCCAGGCTGGCCTTGATCCCTCTATGTTTCTAGGCTAGGCTGACCTTGAAATCATGATCCATACACTTCAGCCTCCCGAGTTCTGTGATTGCATGCATCACACTTGGTTTTTAGTCTTCATTTGCTGAACATCTATTATATACCAAACAGAGTATTTTATAGTCATTAATATTATTATTATTGCTTGTTGACTCAGTCTCCTAACTTAATTGAGGATAGCTTAGAATGATGCAGTTTTTATGTCTCAATATGTAGTTCACACTAGCCTGGAACTGAATATTCCTGCCTCTGCCTCCCAAGGGCTGGGATTAAAGGTATGCAATAACCATGTCCAGAAAATATCATTAATATATCCTTGCCCATCAAGTAGGGTATAACTCATCAAACAGATGAGGTAGTAGAGATTCAGAGAAACTAAATGATGTCTTCCCTCTCTCAAAATGATTCCCAGAAGAATTCAACTGAAATATTGCTCCATTATTTGAATAGGATAGAAAAGAATACTAAATAATTGAACATTTCTAAGAAAATCAATAACTTCTTCCTATACCCTTGGCCACAGAGCTTCCTTCCTCTGAAAAGCTGCTAGGCACCATCCTTGTATTGCTGAAAGGATCCACATATCTATCCTATATATGTGTATATAGTAAGTACGTATGAATATAGAGTAATATACGGAGCTCTCCGTATATACCCAAGAGTGAGATAAGTTATATGGTAGTTCTATTTTAAATGTTTTAGGGACCTCCAAACTGAGTTCCATGATGACTATGCTAGCATGAACTCCAGCCAGCCTGAGTAATGTCTCCTCTTTTCATCTCCTCTCCAACATTTGTTGCTGGATTTCTGAATAACCATTACTAGAGTGAGATGGTACCTTAGATTAGCTTTATTTTGCATTTCCCTGATTATTAGGGATCTTGAGCACTTTTAAAGGCAGTTATTTCTTTTTCTAAAAGCTGTCTATTCTATTCCTTGGCCCATTATTTTTGGCTGGGAATTTTATTCCCTTGGTATTTAATCTTTCAATTCTTTGTATATTCTAGATATTAGTGGCTTGTCTAATATGTAGCTGGTAAAGATTTTCTCTCATTCTATAAGCTGGCTCTGATCTCTGCTGATAGTTTCCTTTGTTATGCAGAAACCTTTTAATGCATCCATTGTTGCTTGGGGTTAATTCCTGTGCTATTGGTGTTCTGTTCATAAAGTTGTTCCGCACACTCATATCCTGAAGAGTGTTCCTTAAATTTTACACTAGGTATCTCACATGTTCAAGTCTTTTTTTTTAAATTTTATTTATTTATTTATTTATTTATTTATTTATTTATTTATTTATTTATATGAATGTACTGTCTGCATGTAGGTTTGTGCACCCCTGTCGTGCAATGCCACAGAGGTCAGAAGAGGGTGTCGGATTCCCCTTGAACTGGAGTTCTCCTGGAATTGGAGTTACGGACGGTTCTCAGCCACCATGTGGGTGCTGGGGATCGAACCCAGGTCCTCTGCAAGAGCAGTCGGTGCTCTTAACCGCTAGGCCATCTCTCCAGGCCACGTTCAAGTCTTAAATTAAGGCCTTGATCCATTTCAAATTCATTTTTGTAGGTGGAAGTCTGGTTTTGCCAACATAATTTATTGAACATACTCTTTTCCAATGTATGTTTTTGCCTCTATCAAGAATAGGTGGGAATATTTTGAGGGTAGATTTCCAGATCCTCTATTCTCTTGCATTGCCTGTGTTTCTGCTGGTATTTCTTCTCCTTATCCCACATTTCTTTTTATCTATTAGTTTGTGTTTCTTTCCTTCTCCCTGTTTTCCACGCTGGTCTCCTGAGCTGCTGTGTTTGCTGTAGGTGTTTCTTTCCTGAACCCAGTTTGCTTATCTGTTCTTTTCATGAAGTGTACATTCTTATATTCACATGGCGGGGGCTACCTCTCTTCTTCCTCCTTATAAAGTATTCCATTAAGAATTTTCTGGAATGCTTACTTGACTCTAAATTTGCTTTGATTTGTGTTTGTATTGAAGTACTCTTATTTTTCTACCAATTTTAAAAGATAACTTTGCAGAATATAGTATTCTTGGTTCACAATTATTTTCAGAACTTGAAAGTTTTCATTCCATACTCTTCTGGATTTTGTTTGCTGATGAAAAGTCTAGGATAACTCTGACATTTCTCCACTGGTATATAAATTGAGATTTTTCTTGTGCTGCTTTTAGGATTATTTTTTTTACTTTGCAGTTTTGATATCCTATGAAGGTTTATGGTGTATTTTTTTCTCTGATCTATTTGACATTTGGATATCTACTTATTTTTTGAAGTTTGTGAAGTTTTCTGCTTTAATTTTCTTGAATAACCTGTCTATTCAATTTTTTATCTCCTCCTCTACATCATCAATTCTATGGTTTGGTCTCTTGAACATAGACCAGACTTCTTGGAAGTTGTGCTCATGATCTTTAAGGATTTTTTCCCTTATATTTGTCTCTGTCTTGTCTGTTAATGATGGTCTTTATTGTGGTTTTTATTTGATTGGTTGAGCATCCTTTTCATTTCATGTATTTCTGTTTGCTTCTTTTTCAGTGTTTCAGTCTCCTTGCTTATCTAATGAAATAGGTGGAGGCAATCCTGTCTTGATCATGTGCCCACAGGACCCATGGTAGAGCCACACACTATGCCCCATGGCCACCAGACAGCACAGTCAGTCCCTGGACACTGTGAAATCACTAATGGCAGGATCCCTAAAGTCAGGCCCACCAGAGTCTATGTATGCCCCAATCTGGAGCTGTATTCAATGACGTGAGTCTGAAACAACCTCCAGGACCATAGCAGCATAGACTGCCAATCCTGCAGTTACCTAGGAATCCCAGCAGCAACAACACTGCTCTCACTCTGCTCTCGAGACATCTAGAGCCAAACACTAGTTTTTCAAGGAACCCTGAACACACATAGCCAAATGTCACGCACTGACTTCTGGTCCCTCCAGAACTGGAGGCCTGGTCCTGCTGCTCTCCAGCTTCCCTCCACTGCTAAAGGTCTAGTTCCTAGATGCTCTCACAACCCGGTGGAGCAGAAACGTTCTGGAAGTGCTGTGTGGTCCTGCGGGCCCAGGATGCCCAATTGTAGGCTGCTGTCTAGATCCACTGGAGTCCGAGGACTACCCCGCTAAGCTCCCCATTACCACTTGAGGCAGAAGCCTGCTTGCCCCCTTCTGATGAGGGCCTGATCATGTCAATCTGACCCATTAAAATTATTTGTTTACCTATTTACACACATGTACTCATGTTATAGTAAACACTGATTTGATATTTTATCAATATTGGGCAAAAGGTATAAATACAATCAAATATTTTTCTGTTAAAGTCTTTTTTGCTTGCTCTTTTCTATTCCTTTTCTAAATACTATTTTATTAGTAGTTAAAGAATTTCATATAAGTTACTCATATTCCCTCCTCTTTTCCCATCCCCCTCAGCCCCATCCTCACCACTCTACCATCCCTCAGATTTGTGTCTCTTCTTTTATTCTTTCTTTAAAGTTCATGGAGTTCAATTTCCATTGTCTAAATACTCTTGTGTTATGAGTATATCCCTTGGATCATGGTAGACTACCAGGGATCACACCCTCTCTAAGCAGCTATCAAACACTAATAACGCCTTAGCTAGGGAGGGACTCTGCACCCACCTTCTCCCTTCATGCTAGGATTTTGCCTGGCTTATGCTTGTACAGGGCTTGCACATGTTGTCACAGCTGCTCTTTTAGTTCATATGTGCAATTGTCCTGTTGAGTCCTGAAAACAGTTTCATTGTAGGCATCCACACAATCCCTGTGCCTTGAATGGAGGGGTGTGATAAAGATGTTCCATTTAGGGCTGATCGCTCTGTAGTCACTTCTCTTCATGTTGACCAGTTGTGGTTCTCTATATTAATTACCAAAAGAAGTTTCTCTGATGAAGCTTGAGAGATTCACTAGTCAGTGGGTATGAAAAATAAGTCATTAGGAGTGAGTTTAATATCTTAGTAGGTTCTCCTTGTAAGGCTTATTATCTTTCTGTCCAGTGGTTCTTGGCTCAGATAATGATGCCAGGAATGGATTCCATCTTGTGGAGTTGGTCTTAAATCCCACCAGAAAGTGGTTGGCTGCAATCATATCAGCATTACCGCCACCGCTCACACTAGGCATATCGTTCCAGCCCAGTCATCATTGTAGCTTCCAGGGTCCATAGTCAGCTTTTCTCTTCTGGTAGTATGCACAACACTTTCCAACGCTATGAAAGCTAACGAGTAAGATAAACCTTACAGACTAATAGCAACCTGATTTCTCCATGTTCTATGACTCACAGAGTTCTACTGCAGAGTTCTAGTGGGTGACCAGGAGCAGAGGTAATAATCAGTAATATTTGGAAGGGAGACATCTATGAGATTCTAGTTGTCCAACAATCTGAAAACTGTAACACATTCCTAGTACTTGGCTTTGTATTAGCTAGCCTAGGAATCTGCAAGGTACATGTCTCCATGTTACAGGGTAACATCATTTAAATTCTTTTTCCATAGAGCAAGTAAGACTCCATCTGACACCCTGGGAATTGAAGGTGGGTCCTCTGCAAGAGCAGTAAGTGCTAACTGCTCTCTAGCCTCCCTGTCAGCTTTGATTCAAGCAGAAATTAAGATATCCTGATAAGGCCTTAGAAAGACAGGTGCTATTGGAAGAGTTGTGTTGTAAAGGTGCTCAGTCATATTTGATTGATGATGTCTCACTAAGAATTGGGAAGAAAAATAATGGAACCAACTAAGAAAACAAAGAAAACCTTTTCACTTCTCCAGAATGCAAATTGCTTATCATATTTAGTGATATGAAGCTTCTCTTATTTTCTTAAAGCCACTTTCAAATTTAATTTTCTCCATGGTTGGCCTAAGGCTTTTTAAAAGGACCTAGCTTTAGATCCCAGTTCTGAATTCCCTCTATCTCCCACAGTACCTTCCTCTATTGATTTATGATGTAATGATGTTATGATTGCAGCCAACCACTTTCTGATGGGATTTAAGACCAACTCCACAAGATGGAATCCATACCTGGCATCATTATCTGGGCCAAGAACCACTGGACAGAAAGATAATAAGCCTTGCAAGGAGAACCTACTAAGATACTAAACCCACTTCCAATGACATTTTTTTATATCCAGTGACTAGTGAATCTCTCAACCCCAAGAAAACAGTTTTCCCACCATTTCTGATGAGAGGCAGTGTATTCCAGTGCTTTTTCACTGCACATCTGTGCCATTCAACCCCTGTCCCCTAGGGAATATTCCAGAAGGACAGAACCCAGATTATATAGCCGTTTAGTGTGGTTGAGATCCTACCTTGATCTATTCAAGTTGTGTGATCTTGAGCAACTTTTTGAATCCTTTTGTGGTTCAGTTTTCTCAACTAGAAATTAAGTACCTTCTTTAGAAGATCATGGTGAGATTTAAATGAGTGAATAATTGACCACATTTAGAACAAGCATTCCAGGGCACTATACCTGTCACAAGCAGTCAGGGGCACTATACAGGTCATAAGAGTGTTTGCAAACTGTAGGTGCACACATGGTACTGAATTTTGAAATAACTTTTCTCAGTTATAAGTAGTGTAGAGAAAATAAATGGTTCATAACAGAATGAAACAGAACATGTGAGAGCACATTGTACCACTGTAGGACATGGCTGCATATTGCACTTCCTCTTATTGGTGTTACTGTGATTTTAGAGGTGTGTGTGTGTGTGTGTGTGTGTGTGTGTGTGTGTGTGTGTGTAGGCCCAATGTTGTGGGTTAAATGTGAAATACCCCTTAGTCTTACATGTTTGAATACTTGTCTCCTAGCTGGAGGCACTATTTGGGGAAGCTGTGGAAGCTTTAGAAAGTGGGGCCTCACTGGGTGAAGTGGGTTTCTAGGATGGGACTCGAGGTTTTATAGCCTAATCATAATTCCTATGCCCTGTCTGTGTTCCTTATATGCCCTGAGGTGGGAAAGCAGTCTCAGTCTTGTTGCCAGGCTCTTCCTGCCACGATATACTGTATCTTATCAAAGCATTAGCAAAAAATAAAAAATAAAATAAAAATCACCTCTTCTGTTTTAAGAAACTTCTCACATATTTAGTCACTGCAGCAACAAATGTAATGATTAAAAGTGTAGATCATATTCCAGAGTCTGAAGTGAGTGAGAAAATTCATTAGAAAAAAGAAAAGACAGACCCACTGGTGAGAGCAAAGTCCACTGTGAATGGAATGTGAAGGTGGAGGCAAAGTCTTGCTAAAACTTAAATGTGCTTCCATTTCAGAGGGAGACCAAAGGGCAATTTCTTATTGACCACATATGCAACTACTACAGCTTGCTAGAGAAAGACTACTTTGGAATTCGCTACGTGGACACAGAAAAGCAAAGGGTAAGAGCCAGCCTGAGTCCTGACCTTTGTGGGAGGGCCCCAGACTGGGGCACTGTGGGGTCCTTGCCAGAACCCTCCAAGTTCCCTTATTCTCGTTGATTATTAGCCACAGGAAATTAAGCCACTAGTGTAAGTAGAAAACTACCAGAGTGGAGGTAACAGGAAAAAGGAAAAGTGACCAAAGATCTTTCAGAAAGCTGTTCTCACATGGAGAGAAAAAAGACTATTCCCATGCACTTTGAAGCCAGCTTGTCAGGGCCTCGCCAGCCTCCTTCAGAGTAGCTGCATACAGTCTTCTGAAGGAAAAAAAAAAAAAACATTTTCACCAGGAACAACTATTAACAGAGAGGAAGATGGGGACTTGGTAGGGTTTTAGGAGGGCAATGAAAAGTTTTGGAGCTTCATATGGTCCAAAACATTTTTAAATGGATAATCTTATGCTATGTGGATTTCATATCACTAAAAAGTACAGCTTGGAAAGGACTTCTACATAAGACAATGTGCAACAACCTCTCTTCTTATAAGAGACAACAGACTTAACAGGCCTGCTTTCCTATGCAAAAGCAGACAAGAGAAGCTTCCAAGTGAGGCATGCTGCACAGCAGCGTGTGCAAACTACTGTGCAGCGGTTCCCTTCACACACAGTGGCACTGCAGGAACAGTAAGCTGGACTGCTGAAAACTGGAACATACTGGAGGTAACACCCACTAGTACAGGATATTGCACAGGGTTCATCTGAATACTCCGGAAGAGCCCATGGAAGAACTGCAGCAAAACTTGGAGTCAGTGAGGCAGAGCCTTTTACTCCTTTTAATGCAGAGATCAAAGGAGCTGAGTGTGACTCCTATTCCTGAAGGCCTAGGCAGTCGCCTCCCCAGGATGCCACTGAGTTCACTTAGGAATCAACTACAAGGGCCCCTTTCCCTCCCTAAACCTTTCTACTACCAACACTCCCAGAGAAACCATGTATATAGGAAATGAGAGCAATACTGTTAAACTCGGTGTAGTCGAACCACGTACTCAATCCAGAATGCAACCAGTCTAAACTCTTTAGGGGCAATACATACCACAAATTGGTTCATTCATTTGGACTAGAGTTTAAAATGTCACCTCATGAATCAGCACAGCTGGCCATATGAAAACACCTCAGAAGGGAAAACAATTAGGAACCCAGCCAAGCAAGCAAGGGAGGAATATTGACTGATTTGATTTGGGGAGGAGGGGGGTAGGGACAGGTTGTGGCGGGTTTTCCCTATAGCTCCAACTGGCTTATAACTCAGTATATACCCAAGGCTGGCCCCAATCTGCCCTCCTGAGTGCTGGAAAAAAAAGTAGGTAACACCACACCTAGCTGCCTGATTTTTTTTTAAAGAATTCAACACAGTGTTATTACACTTTTTGTCCTTTTGGTGGTTAATTTTTTTCACCTTTAATATTCATTCTTGGAGAAATATTGTGTAATGGACCTGCTTTTTCTTTGTATGTTGCTAGGTTAGGTTGTATGATTGTGAAGTATTCTTTACCTTTTCAACTATTTTGTGCTATCTACTATTCTTCCAGCACACCATTCATATGCTTTCCCTCTCAGTCCTGCCCATCTCTCTTTTTTTTTTTTTTACTTCTTAGATACAACCTTCTGAAGTATTATTAACCTCTAAACTCTGTGACTATTTATCTCCAACTTTTCCCTTTCAAGAATTTCCCCCTGATTAATTATTTTCTCAGTTTATATGGTACTAACCCCTATCTTTACCCATGCTGCATCCCCTCTACTCCTAATCTTAGTAACTAATATACTAGATATTATACTAAACTTTCTCATTGATCCTTCAACAGTTACTAAAGTTAAAGATGTTATCGCTTTTAGTCAACTGGTATGACAGAGTGGGCCTATTTAGCATTTGTTGCTTCTGCTCTTAATATTATTTTTCATGGATAACATAGGGCTTATCCCAGACTTCCTGAGCACATAAACTAAGGATTTAACTACTGAACTTAATAACTCAACTCTAGCACAACACAACTACACTTAAAATTTGCAAATACTTAACTAAAAGAATACAACTAATACAATGCAATCAATGAAATAACCCAGAAGTTTAAATCAATGCAATAATATTTTTAAAAAAGAAAAGCCAAAGTCAGACTCTTTTCCCCAGAAAAATACCATTTCCACAATGAAGGCTAACTATGCAAGAAAACAGCACAAAATCTTGGCCATAACTTTAAAACAATGATTTTTAAATGTTTTATGAAATTAATGAAGATATTATATACCTACATGATCTCAATATAAATGAGCATCTTAATTCAATAAAAACTCAAAATATGCAGAAATGCAATAAATACAGAGAAATACTTAAAACTTAAAATTTTAGAAGTGAACAACTCAGTAAATTGAATTAAAACTCAATAGAAAACATTACCAAAAGAGTGTATTGAGTGGTACTCATAATATCAGGGTTGTAAGACAACATAGATGAAATTTGGCATTCAGACAAAGACAAAGCTAAATTAATCAAAAATAGTAAGCAGACTATGCAAGTTCTATAAGATACCATTAAATGAAAAAGTTTACAAACCATAAGTATTGGAGGAGAAGAACTTAGGGCTAAAGTCACAAACAACGTATCTCATAGAAGGATCACCACATCATATAGTGAAGAAAGAAAAAATATACATAAACTTACAAGAGAGGAGAATCAAGTCCCAAATAAAAGCTACTCCACAAGAATAACAGCAGATTTCTCAACAGAAACCCTAACAGCCATGAGGGCCTAAAATGATATACCCCTGAGCACTTGAAGAAAATACTTCCCAACCCAGATTATTATGTCCTAAAAAAATTTGTGTCATAATTAAAGGAGTAAAAGAACTTCTCACAATTAAAAGCAAGCTGAAGACATCTATTATGACTAACTAAACATTAAAGAGGGATAAATTCATGTAGAAAGCTGGAGGAATGAATAAACTACACTGGAAGAGTAGTTATGAAGTAGAAATGAAACAAAATACTTCAAAATCAGCAAAGTAACAAGAATATTTACCTTCATCTATAACCTTGAATATTAATAAACTAAATTCAGACTAGCAGAATGCATTGAAAAAAAAATAGGATTTATCTACCTGCTGCCTTCAGTACATGCACATCAGCACAAAACCAGGGCAAAGCTCAGGAAGGAAGGATGAAAAGTTATTCCAAGCACATGGAAGTAGAAACCAAGAAGCTGTTGCTATTCTGATACCTGAAAACACAGACTTCAAATTAAAATTAGAAGACATAATGAGGATTTCTTCATACTGATAAAGGGAACAACCAGTGAGGTGTAAATTGCAATTCTAAACATATATGCACTAAGCACTATTGCACTAATTATATAAAACAAACACTACTGGTTATAAAGGCACATATTCAGATTTAGTACTTGTAAATACACATTAAAGAGAGATTAAACATTTTTGCTAAAAAAAAATAAATAAAGGCACATATTAATCCAAAAATAAAAATAATGGACTTTCAATGCTCCATTCTCAGCAAACCACAGATCATACCAACGAAAACCAAATAGAGAAACATCTGACTTAAGAGACATCATGGATCAAATGTACCTAACAGACACCTATAGGACATTCAATTCATCCACCGCAGAATATACATTTTTCTCATTATCCCGTGGAACTTTCTATTATCTAGATCATACAATAGGATGCAAAGCGGTTCTTAACACATGGGATAATTTAAATATTTCCTCTGTCCTCTCAGAACATGATGGAATAAAGCTTATATTCAACACCAAGAGAAACTACAAAATATTTACACACTCACAGAAGATGAACACCACACTACGGAATTATAGTAATAAACAAAATTAAGACTATGTAAAATATCAAAATTGAATGAAAATAGTAAAACAACATACCAATGAAAAGCAGAAAATGATTAAGACTTATCTAAAATAACCATTATATTCTACCAAATTTGAAAAATCTACAATAAGAAAAAATTTTTAGGTGTATATGACACACAAAAGTTAAAACAAGATTGGATAAACAACTTAAACAGATCTGTTATAAGCATTGAGATTAAGTAGTAATGAAAAATAATCTCTCAACTAAAAAAGTGCAGATTCAAAAGACTTTAGGTAAAGTGGCAGACTGGAAGCCACACCAGAAGGAAAAGCTGATTACAGATAGAGAAACAAAGGGATACTAATATTTTATCACTCTATTGGCTGCTTCTCCTGTTTCCTAATTGACTTTAGCAGTGCTCCAGTGAAAGTCTTCTACAAGCACACCCCCAAACTTCCCTGACCATTAGATAGGGCTTGCTACTGAGATTGCAACCAACACAGCCACTACCATATCTATAGATTCTAAGAGAGTCCAGCAAGGTAGGCTAAGACCCCTACCAGGAAATCTACAAAAGCTGTGGGTTTCCAGCAGCTGCTGCCACTACAACAGTGCCCCAATGGGACAAAGAGGAGCACTGGGTACCTCACTGCCACCCACCACTGCCACCTTGCTGAGACCTCAAAAACCATGGCTGGGTGGAATTTAGGTCTGAGCTATAGACAACTCACAGGACAGAGTCAAGAAAACTCCAAACGCAAGGAAAGCTGGAGTCCTCAGTGAAGAATGGGATGAGTAAAAACTAACAATAAACTATAACCTGGACTAGGACCAGGGAGAAAAGGCAGCCGATGTACCAAGGAGATAGAAACAGTTAAGGCAAAGTATTTCATTTTCTTAGATTTCCCTCTAGCTTTCCTGCTACTGTAGTCAGTACAGCAGGCTCACCCTGCGGTTACTGTTCAGGTCTTTTATGGTTTTGCATACACTGTGTATTTTTGCTTTCTTTTCTCTATTCTTCTTCCAAAGCCCAGAGGCTTAGCTGAAAAAAAAATATGCATCTCCTCTCTTTTTAGTCCATTGTTAACCAAAACCTTCATATCTCCCCTCCATTTTTTCCTTTTGCCTCTTTCTTTTTTTGCTTTTTTCTTGTTTTTACTTCTTTTTCTACTACCTCCCATTTCACAAAATAGTGTTAATCATTAGTTTCAATGTTATTTCTTCTTCTTTGCTTTTCATCTCATATGCATAAGAAATAAAATATTAGTGTGCAACTATTATTATGGTCCCTTTGCTCCTCAGTTCTTCACTTAGTACTTAGCATTTACTTAGTACCAAACAAGTGTCTGTTTGTAGTCACTTGCTATTGTATTATTATAGTGAGTTAATTACCAGAGAGAGGCTGTTGTGACAAAGATTACTTAATTCACAAAGGTGGGCTACAGATAAGGCATTACCTTAAAAACCAAAGCTGACAGATGAAAATATCACCACACAGTATAATCTAGTATCTCGTGAATACTGCAGACATCTCCTCAAAAGAAGAGAGGAAACCTGAACTAAAAGAATAGCAAAAATATTATCTAAAAACTAATCTCAGAGACACAGATCCCAGTGCAAAAATATAAGTAACATGAAAAACCAAGACAACTTGTCTTTTCAAAATATTCCCATTCCCATAGTAATGAGCCCTGACTAAAATGACTGGGACATTGAAGACATGGAAGACATAAGAATGATTATAAGGGTGGACTAGGTGGCACACGCCTTTAATCCTAGCACTCGAGAGGGAGAGGAAGGCCAGCCTGGTCTACATAGCGAGTTCCAGGACAGCTGGGGTTACAGGGAGATCCTGTCTCAAAAAAGACACCCCCAAAAAAGAATGATTATAAAGACTGTAAAACAACTAAAAAAGGATAGCAGTATTTGCCAAGAGAACACAAACAGCTGAGTGAAATAGAGGGGATCATTGTCGATATGAAAATAGAATTCAATAAAGAGGTAGAAATACTGAAGAAAACAGACATGATAGTAGAACGAAAAACACAATAGTTCAAGTTAAAACATGAGTAAAATGTTTGAGCAATAGAAGTGTGTGAAGGCAAAACAAAGAAGCTAGATCACTCAGTCAAGGTCAATGTAAAATGTAAAACATGTATAAACAAAACATGAGAAGCAATGTAAAATATGTATAAACAGAACCTTGAGACATGATGCAAAGACAAAATCTGCACACTATAAACATATGTGAAAGACAAGAATTTCAGGCAAAAGGCATAGAAAATGGTTTTAATAAGATCATAGAAGAAAAATTCTCAAATCTCAGAAAGAGAAGCCCATATATAGGAGGCACGTGGAACATCAAACAGATAAGACCAGAAAAGAAACTCCTTTCCACCCCACCCCTATCATATTAAAACACTGAACCTACAGAACAAAGAATGTATATTGAAAGCTGCAAAAGATAAAGGTCAAGTCATATACAAAGTTAGGCCTTTGTCAGAATAATGGCTGGCATTTTCATCCAAATCTTAAAAGCAAGCAGGACTTGGATTCTGAAAGATCATAGTATCAAACTAGGTGAAACTGTCATAACTGAGGCAAAGAAACTGCTTTCCATGGCAACAGGCAATTCTCTGACCACCCAGCCAGTTCTACAGCGGATATTTTAAGAGCCTGAGAAGAAAAGCCAATGTTCAAGAGACTGGTGTAGAAAAAAATTAATGCTGCCAAGACTATCCATAAACAAAAGATGATTAAGAATTTCCAAACACAGGGGCTAGAGCAATGGCCCAGCCAGTTAAAGGAACTGGCTGCTCTTCCAGAGGACCCAGGTTCCATTCCCAGCACCCACGTGGCAGCTAACAACTATTTGTAACTCCAGTTCCAGCCAATCTGACACTCTGTTCTGGCCTCTATGGGCTTTGCAGGACATGGGTGCACTTACATACATTCAGGTGAAACACTCATATACATAAAATAAAAATAAATCAGGGGCTGGAGAGATGGCCTAGTGGCTGAGAACCGTCTTTGACTGAGTCCCAGGGAAATCCGACACCCTCTTCTGACCTCCGAGGCATTGCACAACATGGGTGCACAGACCTACATGTAGACAGTATATTCATACACATAAAAAATAAATAAAAATTTAAAAAATCATTTAAAGAATAATAAATTAAAGAAATAAATCAAAAAATTTTAAAGAATTCCCAAATACCATAAAATCAACAAAATAACGGAGAATAATAATCTTTCAATGATAACTGAATATTAATAATCTCAATGTTCCCATCAAAAGACACAGACTAAGCTGATTGCATTGGAAAAGTAGATCCCTCTGTTTCCTGCTCCTAAGAAACTCATTTGCCAAGAAAGATAAAATCTATCTTAGAGTGAAAGACTTAGGAAAGAAGTATTTCAAACAAATACAGCAAGGAAACAAAAAGCATTGCTATTGTATTATTTGACATATCAAACTACAAACCAAGTCTTGTCAGAAGAGGTGAAGAGGATTGCTTCGTGAAGAGGACATTATGATTCTAAATAATGCCAGAGACAGGCTTATCTAATTTCATAAAAAATATAATTGACTTGAGTGCACAGAGCTTAGATCGTGTATTTCCCAGGACCACCTGAAGCACAGGTAGGAGCTGGGCACTTCAGCCAGGCAGATTGTTTGGTTCAATTCAATCATCTTTGGTTTGATTCAATCATCTTGTGTGGCTGTCGGGGCAGAGTCATCCTGCTAGCTGATATAAAAGGTGGGCCTGTTGCTTCTGTGAGACTTGAGTCCACAGAACTTAGATCAGGATTTTCCAGGACCACCTGAAGCACAGAGTACTAGGGCATGGGCTAAATACCCCACCTTCCCCCCCACCCCCGCCAACTGGGATTGCCCAGGGAGTGTCCAAGTGGATTCTTTGGAGAACCTTCAGAACAGAAAAGGAAGAGTGAGTTAGACTTCGAATAGAAAGCCTAAAACTTAGACAAATCAACACTCCATAAGCCGGGAGAAAAACAAGTCAATCAAACAAACAACAAAGGCATCTGAAGGAGGCAAGCAAAGCAAGCCTTCAACACAGTGAAGAGGCATTTGGGATTCGCATTGGAATACAGGCAAAGAGAAACCAACATGCCAGGAACACAAAGAAGGGACAACATGGGAAAGGTGTAGAATAATTCCACACCAAGCTCTAACAACCCTGTGGAAGATTTCTACAGTGGGATCCCCCTGGGGATGGCCCAGGACACAGATATCAGAAGTACAATTGTGAATAGAAGTTTATAAAAAAGAAGTACAATTGTGGACATACTCAAAGAAATCAGAGACTATATAGAACAAGTCAGAGAACTAAGGAGAGAGAATGAAAATCTCAAGAAGGACCTAGAGAGAGAGAATGACAAATTCCAGAAGGAAGTGGAAACACTGAAAAGATCCCATGATGAAAAAGAAAAGGAAACCAACCAGCGAAGCAAGGAGCTACAGGAAAAGATTGAGAAGCTCCAAAAGGAAGTGGAAATACTAAAGAAATCACAAGACTAAATGAAAAACGAAATCAAACACTCATCCAATCAAGAGGAAAGGAATGGAAAAAGCCTCAGAAGTAGAATGGAGGAAGCAGAACAAAGAATATCAGACCTGGAAGATAACACAGAACAACTAAAAACCTCAAGTAAAGATTATGAAAAATTTAAAAATACACAGAAGTGGAACAACCAGGAACTGTGGGACACTATGAAAAGATCAAACCTCTTCATCATAGGAATAGAGGAAGGAGAAGAATCCCAAGAGAATGGTAATGATCAGATCTTCAACAGAATAATAGATGAAAATTTCCCCAAACTCAAAAAAGACAAACCAATACAAATACAAGAAGCACATAGAATTCCAGACAAGATCAGAAAAGAAACTCTTCATGCCATATCATAGTTAAAATGCTAGATGCCTGGAGAGATGGCCTAGCGGTTGGGAGCGCCGACGCTCTTGCAGAGGACCCGGGTTCGATACCCAGCACCCACATGGCGGCCGAGAGCAGTCTGAAACTCCAATTCCAGGAGAACTCCAGTTCCAGGGGAGTCCGACACCCTCTTCTGACCTCCGTGGCATTGCACGACACGGGTGCACAGACTTGCATGCAGACAGTACATTCATACACATACAGAAATAAATAAAATTAATAAAAAAAAAAACGCTAGATGCCCAAAACTAAGACAACATTCTGAAAGCCACAAGAGAAAAACAACAAGTTACATACAAGGGGAAACCTATCAGAATTACAACTGACTTCTCAGTGTAAACTATTAAAGCAAGAAGAACGTGGAGCAAAGCATTCCCAGTGTTAAAGGACTATAGATGCCAACCCAGGTTACTATACCCAGCAAAAATGTCAATTATACTTGAAAGAGAGAGAAAAATCTTCCATGATATAAACAAGATGAAAGAATACATGTCTGGAAAACCAACCCTTTAGAGAATACTTGAAGCAATTTAATGGACAGAAGAAAGGAGCAACTATCCCCAGGCACCTAGAAAGAGAAATTAATAAAAGCATAACTGCAGAAGTAAAACCTAGACCAAAAACACAATGGATAATAAGGTGAAAAGAAGCTACACACATCTATCAGTTATAACCTTAAATATTAATGGACTAAATTCCCCAATCAAAAGACATAGACTGGGAGATTGGATTACGAAACAAAACCCATCTATATGCTGTCTACAAGAAACTCATCTTAACTTCAAGGATAGACACCGCATTAAAGTGAAAGGATGGAAAAAATATTCCAAGCAAATGGTACCAAAAAGAAAGCAGGTGTTGTTATTTTAATATCAGACAAAATAGGCTTCAAAGTAAAAGAAATCAGAAGAGACGAAGAAGGCCATTACATTTTTATCAAAGGAACAGTTCACCATGAAGATTTCACAATCATGAATATATATGCACCAAACTCTGGTGCACCAAACTTTATAAAGACAATTCTCCAGGACCACAAGGCACAGATTAACCCCAGTACACTCATAGTAGGGGACTTCAATACCCCAATTTGCCCTTTGGACAGGTCAACAGGACAAAGAATAAACAGAGAGATATCTGAACTGAATGATATAATACAACAAATGGACCTCACAGACATCTACCTAATATTCCACCCTAATACCAGAGAATACACTCTCTACTCAGCACCCCAAGGAACATTTTCCAAAATCGACCACATACTGGGACACAGAAGAAACCTCCACAAATACAAAAAGATTGAAATTATTTCATGCATTCTATCAGACCACAGTGCAATAAAGCTCAAAATCAACACCAGGATAAGCCCTACTATCTACAAGAACACATGGAGACTAAACAACACACTCTTGAATAATGAATGGGTCAAAGAAGAGATAAAGAAAGAAATAAAAACATTCCTGGAACTGAGTGACAATGATAATACAACACACAAAAAACCTATGGGATACTTTAAAAGCAGTCCTAAGAGGTAAGTTTATGGCCCTGGGTACCTACATTAGAAAAACAGAAAGAGCACAAGTGAATGATCTAACACTGCAGCTAAAAACACTCGAGAGACAACAACAGATGAACCTTAAACGCAACAGACAGGAAGAAATAACAAAAATCAGAGCAGAAATTAATGAAATTGAAACAAAGAAAACAATACAAAAAATCAATGAATCCAAAATTTGGTTCTTTGAGAGAATAAACAAGATAGACAGACCTCTAGCCCAGTTAACCAAAAGAAAGAAGGAACAACCCCAAATAAATACAATCCGTAATGAAAGAGGAAACATCACAACAGACAATGAAAATATCCAGACAATCATATGGCAATACTTCAAAAACCTATGCTCTACTAAGTTTGTAAACCTAGAAGAAATGGATGAATATCTGAAATCCTGGGAATCACCAAAGCTCAACCAAGAAGAGATGGACAGCTTAAACAGACCAATAATATATGAAGAAATCAAAGATGTAATAAGAAACCTCCCAACTAAAAAAAAAGCCCAGGCCCAGATGGTTTCACTGCAGAATTCTATAAAACATTTCAAAAAGACTTTCAACCATTATTACTCAAATGCTTTAGAAGGATACAAACAGAGAGAATTCTCCCAAATTCCTTCTATGAAGCAAGCGTCACTCTATTACCAAAACCAGGCAAAGATACCACCAAAAAGGAAAACTATAGACCCATCTCATTAATGAACACAGTTGCAAAAATTCTAAACAGGATACTGGCAAATCACATACACACCCATAACAAGAAGATCATTGATCATGACCAAGTTGGATTCATACTAGAGATGCAGGGATGGTTCAAAATATGAAAATCAATAAATATTATCAAGGATATAAATGACCTGAAAGACAAAAACCACACGATCAACTCAATTGATATGGAAAAAGCCTTTGAAAAAATCCAGCATCACTTCATGCTTAAAGTTCTAGGGGGAATTGGATTGGAGGGATCATTCCTCAATATAATCAAAGCCATATACAGGAAACCCACAGCCAATATCATCCTAACTGGGGAAACAACAGAAGCATTCCCTTTAAAGGTAAGAACTCTGCAAGGCTGTCCCCTGTCACCACTCCTCTTCAATATAGTGCTTGAAATACTTGCTAATGCAATAAGGCAAGAAAAGGAAATTAAAGGAGTACTAATTGGAAAAGAGGAAGTCAACCTATCCCTATTTGCTGATGATATGATTGTTTACTTAACATATGCTAAAAACTCCACCATAAAACTCCTAGAAATGATTAAGAGCTTCAGTAAAGTGGCAGGATACAAAATTAACCTAGAAAAACCAGTAGCCTTTCTTTACAACAACAACAAGCAACTGAAGAAGGAATTCAAGGAGACCTTCCCACTCACAATAGCCTCAAAAACAATAAAATACCTAGGAACAAACCTAACCAAAGACACCAAAGATCTCTACAACAAAAATTTTAAACCCCTGAAGAAGAAAATTGAAGAAGACACCAGAAGATGGAAAAACCTCCCATGCTCATGGATTGGGAAAATTAATATAGTATAAATGTCCATCCTACCCAAACTCTTATATAGATTTAATGCAATCCCAATTAAAATCCCCAAGAGTTTCTTCACAGGCTTGGAGAAAAAGTCCTTAATTTCATTTGGAAACACAAAAGACCCCAAATAGCCAAAGCAACCCTGAGTGAAAAGAGCAATACAGGGGGGATCTCTATACCAGACTTCAAACTATACTATAAAAACAGCTTGGTACTGGCACAAAGACAGACCTGTTGACCAATGGAACAAAGCTGAAGATCCACACTTGAGCACGTACAATTTCAGCCACCTCATATTTGCCAAGAAGACACAATGGAGGAAAGACAGCATCTTTCAGCAAGTGGTGTTGGCAAAACTGGATCACCACTTGTAGAAGAATGAAATTAAACCCCTACCTCTTGCCCTGTACAAAAGTCAACTCCAGATGGATCAAAGACCCTCAAACATGAAACCCAAAACTCTGAAGGCGATAGAAGAAAAAGTTGGCAGCAGAGTATAAGACATACGTGTAGGAAAAGCCTTCCTAAATCAGACAGCAGCTGTGCAAGAATTAAGGTCAACAATTGACAAATGGGATCTCATTAAACTCAAAAGCTTCTGTACATCAAAAGAAATAATTAAGGAAGTGAAGAGAAAACACACAGAGTGGGAGGAAACCTTCACAGATACATCTGACAAAGCATTGATTTCCAGAATATATAAACTACTCAAAAAACAAAGAAGAAAACAAATGACCCACTCAAAAGATGGAGCAAAGAGCTGAACAGAGACTTCACAAGTGAGGAATTAGAGATGGCTGAGAAACATCTTAAGAAGTGTTCAATGTTGGTAATAACTAAGGAAATGCAAATCAAAACCAGTTTAAGGAGAATTCCAGTTCCAGGGGAATCCGAGACCCTCTTCTGACCTCTGAGGCACTGCACGACATGGGTGCACAAACTTGCATGCAGACAGTACATTCATACACACACAGAAATAAATAAAATAAAAAAAATCTTAAAAAAAAGATATCATCTTATTCCAATTAGACTGGCTAGGATCAAACCTCAGTTTGTATGGCAAACTGAGCAACACCAATGTGATCTGAAAACAACTGTGCTCTTATATTGTAGAATCCCTTAAAAAATTAACAAATAAAGAAAATAAATTAAAAAATGATACCAAGTGCTGGAGAGGTTGTGAGGAAAGGGGAACACTCATCCACTGCTAGTGGGAATGTAAACTCATACAGCCACTATGGAAAGTAGTATGGAGAACCCTTGGAAGACTTGGAATGAACTCGCCACCTGACTCAGCCATACCCCTCCCGGGTATGTACCCACAAGACTCATCTTTCCGCAGAGATACATGCACAGCCATGTTTATTGCAGCTCTCTTCACAATAGCAAGGGCCCTCAACTGACGAGTGGACAGAGAAAATGTGGTACATCTACACAATGGAGTTCTATGCAGCAGTAAAGAAAGATGACATCATGAACTGTGCAGGTACATGGTTGAAGCTGGAAGACATGCTGAGTGAAGTAACACAGTCCCAGAAATACAAAGACGAATGGTATCCCTCATCTCTGGATGCTAGTGCCAATTACCTAATTGTATGGCAAACTGAGCAACACCAATGTGATCTGAAAACAACTGTGCTCTTATATTGTAGAATCCCTTAAAAAATTAACAAATAAAGAAAATAAATTAAAAAATATTATATTCAATATCATAAATCAACCCAACACAGTGATAAGTAATTTTAATACCTCACCTTCACTACTGTATTGTACAAAAGAATGAGTAAAGGAAAACTGTTAAATGAAATCACAGACCAAATGTACCCAACAGACGTCTCTAGAAAATTCCACTCAATCATGAAAAATGCACATTCTTCTCACCACCACATGGAACCTTTTCAAGTACTGGTCATATATTAGGACACAGAGCAAGTCTAAGCAAATATAGAAAAATCAAAACAACATCTAACCACAATGATCCAAAGCAGGAAATAAGCAGCAACAGAAATTACACAAAATGTAAAGACTCATAGAGATCAAACAGTACATGATTGGATGTTGAATTGTCACTGAAGAAATCAAGAAATAAAATGTTTCTAGAATTAAGTGCAAAATGAAAATACAATGTACCAGATCTACACAATAAAAGGAAGGTACTCCTAAAAGAGAGGTTTATAGCTTTAAGTACCTACATTAAAATAATCAGATCTCAATTAAGCAACTTGATGAACAGCAAGGCTTTAGGAAAATAAGAATTAATTAATTCCTAAAGTGGTAGATGGAAAGAAATAAAGAATACCAAAAAAGAAATTAATGTAATAAAATCTAGAAAAAATCAAATCAATGAGAGTTGATGCTTTGAAAAGATACAAATTAATAAACCTGTAACCAAATTAACCAAAGCAAGAGAAGAAATAAACTAATAAAATTAGAGATAAAAAGGGAGTTGTTACAACAGACACTGAGGAAATTCAGAGAATCGTGAGGATATGCTTTAAATTTTTATATTACTGGAGACTGGAGAGATGGTTCAGTGGTTAAGAGCACAGACTGCTCTTGTAGAGCGAGTACCCAGGTTCTATTCCCAGCATCCACATTGTGGCTAAGAACCATCCATAACTCCAGTTCCAAGGAATCTTGTGCCCTCTTTTGAACTCCATCAGCATTGCACAACATGCTTACATGCAAAGAATTCACTCATACAGATAAAATAAAAACAGTAAATAAAAACCATATTTGAGAAATTTTATATTACCCAATACTGGAAAATCTGGAAAAAATGGTTGAATTTTTAGGGGCAGATGACCTACTAAATTTAAAAATAACTAATTTAAATTTATCTATAGCAACTAATGAGATAGAGGCAGTAATTTAAAATCTCCTATCTAAACAGCTCAGGACCGGATGGTTTAAGTGAAGATTTCTACCAGACCTTCAAGTAAGAAGTAATACCAATATGCTACAAACAATTCCATACAAGAGGAAAAGGAAGAAACATTTCCAAATTATTTTTATCAAGCCAATATTACCCTGATACCCAAACCAGGAAGAAAAGAGAGGAGGAGAGGGGAGGGGGAGGGAGGGGAGAGAGTTTTACTTATAAGCTAATCTCCCTGATGAACATAGATGCAAAAATGACTATTGAAATACTTTCAGACAGAATTTCAGAATGTATCCAAAAGTCACAGAAGATCACAATGATCAGTTTGACTTTATTCTGCGGATGCAGTGATGGTTAAACATATGTAAATCAATAAATATAATTAACTATTATACAGGGACTCAAACACAGAAATCACATTTCAATTGATGCAAAAAAGGCCTTTGACAATGTCCAATATTTTTCCTGATAAAAATTCTTGAGAGACCAGGTATGGAGGAACACATCTAAACACAATAAAGGCTGTTTATGACAAACCAATTCAACCATAATTTTGTATTGGAAAAAAGTCAAAACATTCTCACTAAGGTCAGGTGGTCCACTCCCAACACTCCTACTCATTCTAATGCTTAAAGTCCAAGACACAGCAATGAGAAGGAAATAAAGGAATACAAATAAGAAAGGAATAAATTAAAGCCTCCCTATCTGCAGATATTATGATTATATCCATGAGAACCCCAAACACTCAAGCAACTCCCAGAGCTGATAAATATTTTAGCAAAGTGGCAGGATTATAAAATTTAAATACCCAAATCAGTTGCCTTCAATATACCAAAGATGAATGCATTGGGAAAGCCTCGCAATCATCTGAAAAACAGGTTGGAATAAATTTAACAAAATGAAAATCCTACACAATAAAAACTCAGGATTGATACTGTGCAAGTTGCCATCTTACCAAAAATAATCTACAGATTCAATGCAATCCACACCCAGATTCCAAAGCAGTTCTTCAGAGAAATTGAAAATCAATCTTAAAATTCATATGGAAGCATAATAAAACATCAGATACCCGAAACGATAGGTTTTCTGAACAATAGAAACATTGCTAGCCATATCCCCATTTCTGATTCAAGTTATATTACAGAGCCATCATAGTGAAATCAGCAGGAACACTCAGATATAATTCCACACATTATATTTGACAAAGTTGCCAGTCATACACATTGGAGAAAAGTGGAATCTTTACAAATGTTGCTGGCCAAACTGACCAAACTTTCTGCTATATGCAGAAAGTACCAAACATGATCCCTACTTCTCTCTCTGCACAATAGACAGTTCTTTATTTTATTTTATTTTATTTTATTTTATTTTATTTTATTTTATTTTTTTTTTTTTAATTTTTTTTTT